>JASANB010007191.1:0-94676 GCA_030248155.1 Sabatieria punctata
ATACTTACTAATGATGGCATTCATTGTGTAATTGCTGCCTTCATCATCTACACGATCCTTTTAATGATCCTTGTGATATGAACATACAGACAGTAGGTTTGTCAATGATACAGCTATTTTACAGCTGGCAGCTGCTCAGGAATGATCACAGAGTGTGCAACTCGTAGAAACCGTTCGTTGCCCACCTCACCACAGATCTGTGTTGCTCTTAAATTTTTCGCTGAGGATGTTTAAAATTTCAGGAGATCTAACTAGATAATAAATCTGCCTGTGTCGTTCGAGTGCTCAAACTCTTTGTGTCATATAATGTAGATTCTTCACATTTCATTAGATACCCAAACAGTGAAGCCAGAAACTTATTCAATGATCGAGCCAGTCCCTTCTTTAACCTGGCTAGAATCCCAGTTTTTGCTTCAAAGTTGTCAAGCCGCTTTTCCCTCGTGCGCATCCAATTGCCTTCTCAGAATCTAGGTTACACTTCATCAATAGGAAAGGGTTTCAGTGCATCAATGTGCAGAATGTCTGTGGCCTTAAACCTGTCTGTTTATAGACTTGTGACGTGCAACCCATTTGGGATTGGAAAATTTGCATGACTCTGGAATCAACACTGAGTCTGGTGTCTGCTCTAAAATTCAGGAAAACTCTGCCTACAAAGGAATGCTTCTTGGTGATTCTGCCTAAAATACTTATCTTGTCGTTCTTTTACCCGTATGACTTTCAAGGCGCTGCCACATTAGCCAAAGGCGATTCAACCCCTAAGCCATTGCCAAGACCAGCTTCTGTGCAGACCCCTCGATCAAACCAAGCGGAAGACCCACCTCCATTTCCGTTTAGGCACTCCTTTCTGTTTCGAATAGTCGCCCCATGATAAATGATTTGAAGATTTTGGTACTTCTGATAAACCTCTTCTCCCCGTTCGTTGGACCGAGCGGTTTGAAGCATTAATAACGGTTATGAACTCCGTCCATTTCTTTCGTTTTCGCTGCATTTGCACAAGGCTTCGACTTCATCAAATTGGAAGAGATTTCTGTGTCACTTAAACTGACGATTCGCTCCGTCTCCAGCTGTCATAAAGTTCGGTGTTCCGGTTGCGTTTAGCAGGCGGACCGTCAGTTGCTCACTCTTAATCGGGAGCTTGCGTTTAGCAGAAAAACAAGGATTGCCTGAAAAAAACAGAATAATAGTTAACTGCGAACGATTGGTTAAACCACTAACAGTAAACTGGACCTCTATTAGTGGTTCCGCGATTCACTAATAGCTCATCTTTTTTCTTTACCTAATAGACATGCGTTTTAGCACTAATAGTGCTATTTTACCTAATAAATTTATCCGGTACTTTCTCGATATAGCCCCAAATTTCATTTCTCTTTACTATACCCCTACCCCCACATCCCTTCTCGTCTTTAGTACCTCACTCTACTGTGCAACTGTCCGGACTGCTGTTATCGTTCTATTATTCCTCTATTGGTATAATTAGCCTATTAGTGGTGTATAGATGCCATTTTTTATCTCTATTATTGAGCCAGCTAATTATTATTACCCTAATAGCGTTATTAGTGCTTTGTCGATACACCTCTGATTTTAGACGAAAAATCGCTCAAAAATACAAATGTTTAGATTTGAAAAGCGACTAAAATCGGTTAAATTTTGGTCGTTTTAGGATTTTTTCGTCGTGAAACTGCATAAAATGATAAAAACACGCTTTCAAAATTGTTGTGGGGGTGGTGAATCCTTTGCTCATCCACCTCTGTTGGTGTTGATCCTTGCCTGCCAGTCAGCGAAAGCTTCTTGTAAACCGTTTTTACCAGTATGTCCCGCTACTCAGTGGCTTGCAAGGATTTTGCAAACGAATGGTAACCTTTTTTGAGACTTCTTTTTGTTCGGCCATGGTTAAATAGGTGCGAGAACATGTTTTAATAGTAACCTTCAAAAATCTGTTTTGAAAAGCATTGTAAGTACAAAATTAGCAGAAAATTAGCGGTTTTTGTAGTTTGAAAGACCTGGTTTGTTGCCACGGCCCAACTAGGCTGGGAAAATTTTTGGAAGAATTAGCTTTCTAACACGCTTTTTAATGAACAAAATTGTAAAACTACCATTTAATGCCTTTTGTTTGTACCTAGTACCTGTACCTGTTTCAGATCAAAAATACCCAAAATCAGGTAGGTGCAGTTCGAAAGTACCCGATCAGGTATCAGGTAGGTATCTGGTGGGTATTGCAAATCTGGTAAATGTAATTGCAGGTACAGGTATACCTGATCCAAAGTAGATGAAAAGCCTGGGAAAAATTTGTAAGTGAAAATTTGTTCTAATTTTTTAAAATATTTCCTCACAGTTCAGTCTAATGCAAAAAATGTCAATCAAAATATAGATAATAGTATTAGATATAGTAGCTTCAATAATCTTGCGTCTGATTATATAGCAATTCTGCCGCGCAAACGAGTTGGGATTATACATGCCGTGAAAATCGCAAAAAATTACTAAAATTGTGTTTTTTGTTGTGAGCAGATAGATAAACAAAAGAAAAACTGTATTATTTTCTACAGAGATTGCGATGAGCTACCTATTGCAGAACCTTTTACTCAGTAAACAACTCAGTAAATTACCGAGTACTGAGTTTACCGAATTTTTTTTTCTAGTTAGGTAATTGAGAATTGAAACCCGGTATTCAGTAAGTAAAATTAAGAAAAATTCCTCAACCCGGTAAGTAAAAGTACTTACTGTAATTCAAAATAACTAAGTACCGAGTAACTTTTGCTCAGCAAATTTACTGGGAACAACACTGGATGCCGGGCCGACTAAAGGCAGCCAGCTAACCACTGAGCCAATGAGGCGACGCGAAAGTGTATAGTCTTGTCTCCGTTTTGAGCTCCTGAAGCTTTGTGCAACTGAAGAATGGATGGCTTTCTAAGCTTCTTGATTTATTTTATTAAACCTGAAGTTGGAAGGCTGCTCTGACAGAATGCTGCTGACAAACTGCTTGACCACAATTAGGAGATTCTAGAATATTGAGATAAAATGAAGCATCAAATCGGATTCCTTTCCCAGGGTTAAAAAAACTAATGTATACTATGTATTAGTGTATCAACTTTCAAATGTCTAGCTTAAAGTTCTATTTTTTCGGTGTGAATATTGAGGCTCTTGACTTGGACTAGACTTTTCTTCAACTGAATTTCGAGTACTATTAAAAAATTGCTTATTGGTGGAATGTTTTCAGATTAAATTCTTTGTATTGAACATGTCTGTATAGATAGAGAATTGTATTGCCAAGTGGAACTATTTTTTTCAAAAAGTGGACTTAGGCATTTCTTCGTCTGAACGCTTCAATTTCCGTTTTATTTTTGGTAAATTTTTAGACCGTACTGGAAAATAAAATTTATCAACCGCATTTTTTGGCTCGCTGAAACTATTCCAAGTGTAGATTAGACGCTTTTCGTCACCTGCTATCGGCTAAAAAATGCTCAGAATAGTTATTCACTTCCAGGTTGTTCGCCGTCAAAGGGACTTGGCTAAAATTTAAGAGTAAGCTGGTTCGGATGTGCCAAAATCTCAACGCAATTAATTGGCGAACACAAAGGTTACAGCAAAACGAAACAGATGATAGATTAATGGCCTAACCTGTATGGTCATAGACTGAAATGGCAGAAAATTGAGTCCCAGTTCGAATGCCGTTGCCACAGAAAGCGCACACAAAGGCTTATTCTAAATTTATGAGCAAGCTGTTGAGCTAGTAAAAAGCATTCTGCCACACACGAACACTGTCAGTCGGTCTGTACCTACATAGAATAGTTGTTGGTACGGCTTTTTTCGTCCCACCATGTTAGCCGTTCCAAGAGTACCTGTATCATCGCGCTACAAGCGGTACACAGTGCGTCGCAAAATACCAGGTATGGCAATTTTGCGAAACTAACTACTTAAAATGCGCCATGCATTATTCCTTGCGCTTTGCGTCTAAGGGGCGCCGATTCTCTGCTAATCGTTGGAATACACGGAAGCCTCAGCCAAAGTCCCGAACCTGAACCTATAAAGCTGGAATCAAAGCTACACATTTTAGGAATCTAAACTTAAATGTCGGGCTTTCATTTTGCCACCCCGGTGGCTCTGCTGGCCAGTGTGGTGCATTTTGAAAATTTGAAACTAGGTAAAGTAATACTAGGTAAAGTTGTCACCTAAAAAACTAGGTAAAGTAATACTAGGTAAAGTTCTCAGCTAAGGAACTAGCTAAAGTAATACAAGGTAAAGCCCAGAAAAGCTAGGTAATACTAGGTAAACCTAGAACGCTCGAAATCAAGTCAAAATATTATTTTTGGTTCAATAGAACAATGATGAAGTTAGTGGAGTTAAAATTTAGCGAAATTTGGAACGTTTCAAGTAAATATCTGTATTTTATTGATCAAATAAGTCAGAAATTCATTCTCTGGGCCACTGAAATTGTGGCAAAGCCGGAAATTTGAAGGTTTGCTGACTGTAAAAGCCACGTAAAACTGAAAATATCAAACTAGGTAAACTTGTTTTACCTATAAGTACCTAGTTTATGCAGATTTAAAACTAGGTAAAGTAAAACTAGGTAAAATAGAGTAACCAGCAACTAGGTAAAGTAAATCTAGGTACTTTTCCCGAATATTAACTAGGTAATACTAGGTATACCTAGTTACCTACTTACCTAGATAATAAGTGCACCACACTGCTACTAGCACTTTATAAATCGCTACCAACTGCGCAAATTAGACTTTTGGTTAAGTCTGGCAAAACTTTCTCCGTCTGCAAAATCTAAATTGGTAAGTTGGTAGCGATTTAGAAAGTGCAGGCCAGTGCCACCTGAGTGGGAAAATTTAAACCCGTCTTTAAAGTTAAGGCGGCGGGCGGTAGGTACTGTTTTTTGGGTATGGGAGGTTTAGGAATCGGTTCAATCTGGGTAGGTACGTTTTAAACGCATTTTTGAATGCAAATTTTGCTAAATTTTCTTGCCCTGGTTGGGTAGCGGTACAGTGAGAAAATATCGAAATTTTTAAAACATATTAATATAACTATACATATATGTTTTTCGCCAATCAAATATATAAATAACACATATAGTTATATGTTTCTGAAAATTGAATATGCACATATTTTAAAACATAAAACATATTTGTGTAAAAGTCGCTTATTCACTTATATTTTGTCTTAATTTTCGATAATTCAAACTTGAGATTCTGAATTTCCTGTTTAAAACGGTTTGCAACAATTTAGATAGCATACTCAGATTCAATAAGTTTAAGTGAAAGTCAGATTTTGGCAAAGTTTACTGTCAAACAGCAACCAAAAGTGTTGAAATCATGAATTCCTATAGCAAAAATATGTATATGTTTCCAGAAACATATTGGCCTCAAAACATATAAATACAAAACATATTTGACATGCAAACATATTGAGAAACATAAACATATATGTTTTCCCAAAAACAAACATATTTATGTTTTGAAACATATACATAAAACATATATGTTTCCCACAGTAGGTAGCGGCCCAACCAGGCACTTCCAAAATTTTACACCCCCCTTTCCAAAATCCTCGATACGCCACTGCCTCTGACCCTACTCCCTGTCCCAAAGTTGCTTTCTCATTAGGAAGCGTTGGTCTAGTCTTGGTTAAGTTCACACTGCTCCTTAATAATCAAGTCTCCATGTTCTTTATGTACAGTACAGTCACAAGCAACAGAATAGCCTGCATTTTGTCACTGCTCGTTAGATCTCCATACCTTGTTTGCACAATCAGGCCTTAAAACTACAGTACAATGGAAGCATTTCTCTTAGCCAAAATTATTTATTGAAACGAGTTTCACCACAATAAAACCAAAAATAATTTCAAAAAATTACTAAAAACTGTAAATCTAATTGATTTTGATCAATTTTCTAGCCTCTGACCTGGAAATGAACTCTGGAAATGAGTAATTCCATGGCCTTGTAAATGGGAAATTCAGTGTTTCGACTTTGTAAAACATTTTCAGCAAATACCGAATAAATACCGGTATACCCATACCGAACCGATTCTTGCAAATCCCATACCCAAACAACAGTACATTGCGCCAATCTGTCCAGATTTTTCTTTCATTCAAAAAGATATATCATTCAAATCGGTTGAGATTTACGGTTGCTACAGCAAAAAGGACTGTTGGGTTGTTTTTTGGCGGACCCTGTACATACAGTACAGTAAAGAGACTGACGAACAATGACAAGACGAAACTACGGTACATCAATTTTGGCGCACACAGATTTGATTAGTAAGAACAAGGAGCAGTCAGCAGTGTGATGTTAAGCCAAGATTTAATTACTTAAGTTCTTTCTTTCTAATAACAAAGCAATTTTGTTTTGCTGGGACAGGAGGTGGTAGGATAAAAATCCTTCAAATTCGATATTTTGGAAGGAATAAGAGTGAAATTCTGGCATGTGCAAAGTGTCGAGTGAGTTACAAAGAAAAAATTGTAGCTGTAGGCAATTTTCATAAAAAAAGACTAAACTGGACAAATAATACCGATTCCCAAATAAATACCTGGATATTCCAAAAATAATCGGTATACCGAGATGGGTACACATTAAAATACCTAAATCGGTAGGTATTTATTATGGGTAGGTATTCCCAAAAATATTCATTTTTGGCATGGGTTCGGTTATACCCAATCAACAGTATCGGTGGGGTTTATTTGTTTGTTTTGAGTTCCACTGTCCTTTCGGACAGCTCAGGACACCCCTCGCTCTTTTCAGAGCCCTTCAAAGGGGTAGCCCTTACTATGGGCAGGTATTGAGAAAGTACCTAATATCAGGTATCAGGTACAGGTATTCCAAAAATACCCAATCAGGTATCAGGTACGTACAGGTAGGTAATCTGGAAAATACAGGTATCAGGTATTAGGTATCAGGTATTTATTTTCCCATAAAAAGTTGAAATTCGGATTTTAGCCAAAAATCACTTAAAATGCTAATTTTGACTCAAAAGGCAGCCAGAATTCGATTAGTTCCAGTCATTTTAGGATTCTTTCGTTATGAAAGTGCCAAAAATGCTAAAAACCACTCTCAAAATTATCACAGGGGTGCGGAATCGCTTTGTACATCCATCTCTGGCGGTTGATTTTCGTCACTCCGGATAACGCTTCTTGGAAACTCCTTTTCGCCTGTCCAGTATGTCCCTATTTTGTCTTCGCTTTTACTCATTGACTTACTCAGAATTTTGCAGAAGAAAGAGTAAAATATTTAGATCTCTGGTCGGGCCATGGCCCAATCAGGGCGAAAAAATTTTGAAAAATTGCCTTAAAAACGCTTTTGAAAGCATTCTGAGTATACATTCAATATAAGAAGAAACTAGGAGTTTTTATAGTCTGAAGAAGCAACGGCCCAATCATAGGGAGAAAATTTTGAAAAATTAGCCTTCAAACATGCTTTTTTAATGAACAAATCGGTCGTAAACTAGCATTTGATGCCTTCTGTTTGTACCTGATACCTGTACCTGTTTCAGTCCAAAAATACCCAAAATCAGGTAGGTACAGTCCAAAAGTACCCGGTCAGGTATCAGGTAGGAGGTATCAGGTGGGTATTGCAAATCTACCTGATAATCAGGTACAGGTACAGGTATACCTGATCCACAGTAGTAGCCCTGTCTACAAACAACCCAACCCTCCCCTTGCTCTCATTTGGTGCTCAGACAGGCAGCGCCGGCTCGGTTCGACCTGGGTGGGGGTTTGGTTGAGGCAGCAATGGGGGGTTGTTAAGAAGCAATGCAATTAATGCGAGTATCCATGTTCGTCAGTCTCCTGAGTATAATAAAGGTGTGAGGCAGCTGTGCCAGTCCATGAATCATGTAGAATTGAATCGATCAAAATTTCTGGGCCCTCGACGGCGGCTCACGCTCCGGCCGGGCGGCTAAGGCCCATAAATTAGATGTCTCCCTGCTAAACAACCGAAAGCTTATATGTGTTGCTCGCGGCTACCACTGGCCTGCCTTCTCCAATGTTCGTTCCTCATCCGATTAGATCCGACCTTCGCTCCTACAAAGTCAAAAAGAACATTCCCGGTGGGCAATAATACTGCTAATTACTCTAAAACCTCTAATGGAAGCCTGGTTTTGATAGTCGAATTTTGCGTACTATTTACTATTTGCGTAATTCAAGATCTAAAGTTTTAAATGGGTTAGTAAACGCACACAGGGCTAGGTTGCGTGTTGTACGGAAGTGCTGTTGTAAGATCTAAAGGTGTTTGAAGCACTGTGGAATACATATGTATATGTATATGTTTATGTATTCCTCAAAGAATATGTTTATGTATTTTGAGGCCACTATGTATTTAAAATACATATTTGAAAATACAGGGTGTGCCAAAAAAAAACAACCCAGCAGATTTTTCGCTGTAGCAACCGCAAATTTCAACCGATTTGAATGAATCTTTTTTTAAATGAAAGATAAATAAATTCTTAAAAGATTGCTGAAATTTTCATTAATGTATTCCGCTTACTTCCTGAGATATTGGCTCTCAAAATCAAAACAGTGATTTTGGTAGTGAACAAGAGGCATTTTTTTATTATTCGGCACTTCGTAATAAAACGGATTCCTGCTACTGCTAAGGGCTCTTGGAGGCTTTACAGGTGACATAGAAACTCGGTTTACTTCAACACTAAAGTATCATTAGCCCCAGCAGTAGGAATCTGCTTTATTATGAAATGCAACAGACAGAATCGCTCTTGTTCTTTGCCAAAATCTGTTTCGACTTAGAAGGCAAATATCTCAAGAACTAAACTGTGAATCTCAATAAAAGTTGAACCAATCTTTGAAGAATTTATCAGTCTTTCATTCAAAAAAGGGTTCATTCAAATCGGTTCAGATTCATGGTTGCAAAAGTAAAAAATCTGCAGGGTTGTTCTTTATCACTCTTGCTCATTGCCAAAATCTCTGTTTTGACTTTGAGGACAAATATCTCAGGAACTAAGAAAGCTATCTTAATAAACGGTACATCAATCTTTCAAGAATTTATTTAGCTTTCATTTAAAAAAGGACTCATTCAAATCGGTTGAGATTTGCGGTTGCTACAGCAAAAACTCTGCTGGGTTGTTTTTTTTGGCACACCCTGTACATATTGAATTTCTGATGAAATGATGCATTTTTAAGTCTCATCCTGCCATCCACAGCAGGAAATTAGATTTTCTTTGTGATGTCAGTGTCTAAATTTGCTGCAGAGGTAAAAAAGCCACAGATTTGTTGTTTAACTAAATAATATCATTACCTAGTAAATTGGTGCGAGGCGACCAAAAGGAGGTCTAATGAGAGAACATATAGATTTTCAAATTCAATGGATAAATGGCAGCAGAAAATGCTCTTTTCTTTTGATAGTTGACCTAAGCGAAATTATTGGCTATTGCGGTTTCAAAAACAAAGTTCTGTCTTATACAAAATGAGTGAAATGGAGGATTTTTAACAGAAGTTAAATGTGGGAATTATTAATTAATTAATTTGACTGAGGTACTGAATTAATTTTATGCCATTCAAGTCCAAGCATAATAGACAGACCCTTTCTCATGTTTCCACAAACAACTGTTTTAGCATCATTTTATAAATTGAAAACTGGCTTTGAAAAAATATGTATATGTATATCTCTATTCGACTTCGGAAGACATATACATATATGTATATGTATATGTTATCTATTCTTGAAGTTCAATATTTTGCCAACGGTAGTTTGAAGTCCTTTTCTATTATGCTAACTGTGGCTGCCTTAAAAATTTACTCTATTCAAGAGAAATGTGGTAAGCATTTGGTTTTTAGGCGTCGGGCCAAAGTCAGCCAAACTTCGACCACCGCCGTTGAATTTTGCCTATTTTTCTCTAACATTTGGCACTCCGGATGAGCTAAAGTTGGTTGACAGTGATCAACTGGTGATCGACACCGTTAAGGCTGTACTGGAAAAGAATTGGCCTGGTACTAACTACTTTATTATACTCTACTATACCTTGCCAATCTATCGGTAATTGTCGGCAGTTTTCTAGAAAATCCAGTGACTGCCGTAAGACAGTTAGGCACTTAGCGCCGTTTACGGTACCATATATGGCAACCACGACAGGCCGCGAACGTGGGGGTACCGTATATGGCACCAGTACCATACATGGTGTCACTACCTTAGGTACACGGTAGCGGAACCTTACATGGTGTCGGTACCATAAACGGCGTTAAGTTTCCTGACTGTAAGGCGCGACCGCAAACTACACAATTTTACCGCCCTTGCAAAAGTTGCCGAAAATTTCGTAGTCATTCAGTACCGCCCCAAGCACTCGCAATTACCCTTTTAGATTTACGCTTCTCCTTAGTTTTAGGCTCAGGTTTAGTATCTGGATTTAATTTAAACATTAGTTCATGCTCTAGCCCAAGTTGATATTTTGATCGATTTTTTGGCTAAAATCCAGATTTTAACTTTTTTCGACAAAATACCTGATACCTGTATTTTTGAGAATACCTACCTGTACCTGATACCTGATTGGGTATTTTTAAAATACCTGTATCTCATACCCGACATTAGGTACTTTCTAAATACCTGCCCAGAGCACTTTGATTACAGAGATATGGTTTTATGATATGATTATGGATCTCTGAAAACTGAGTTGATTTTCTGATTTATGTATGTTTATGTAAACAGGAAGCATAGGAAGAGATCGTTTTCTGTTCTGTTCACATTGGGCAGAAGTTAGTTGAATAGCCCAGCAGAACAGAATCAGATTGCTGTCAGAACGGCATGGCACTCTAGAATTTAGCTCTGAACTCTTTTTCGACATACTGACATTTTGATTTATTTTTGCAGCACAAATTCTAGACGAAAACTAAATTTTCAGCGCATTTTCCTTATTTAAATGATTTTCTAACTGATTTCCATAGTCTTTTTGACTGTGTAATCGATTTAGAACGATTTTATGGGGTTCAAAATTCGCACCTCCAAATCTCTTGAGCTCATACTGAAAAATATTCTGGTATTGGGGTCTTCAATATTGGGCATTGGGTTTTCTGATATTGTTTATTCTCTATATACTACTATGTACTACGATCTCATAATATGTAGCCCGATGTAATTTGATTTAATTTTATTTGAATAGAATAAATTCCGCCGGGACCTTGAATGTAATGTTAGGCTAACTCAGCTGTAAACCGCTTGAGACAGCTGTTGCTGGCGACACACGCCAAATTAGCCATGCATAGTGAATTGCACATTGCTCTTTCTAATCTATCACATTTTGACTTCGATATAGCATCGATTTTTAGTTCAATGCCAACTGGTATTCTGCGTGTTTTGTAAAACCCGATGCTACTTTGTTCGGTCTAACTAACAACCAGAGAGTGTGCAAAGTTGACCAGTTATAATTGCCAGCAGTTATTGGATCTGGCCGGTCAAACAGAGAAAAGCAAATTTGCACTTTCAGATGGCATCCAGGGCGAGCGCAGTTTCAAAGGCGTCTACCATTTCAAGCTGGGCGGCAGTCCCTTTTACCCGACACCTTTCAGTCTTGGAAGCAAAGACGAAGCACTAGCAGCCAGACATGTCACATGCGCTTTGCTCAGAAGATTGAAACAGATCGGATGGCAGTTGATTGTGGCGTCGGATCTGGCTAAAACCTGGGACCTAAGTACCTGGTTCTTTCGCAGGGTGGTTTTTTATGACAAGAAGCTAGAGGTGCATCGCATAGAATCTCTCTTGAAACCGCTGGAAGTCAGTTTTAGAATGCGCCTTCCCCGCCGATTATCGGGTTGAGCATGAGCAGTGACGACAAGTTCCAACTTGTCTGCGCCACCTCCGAACTGCATGCCGCCCTCAAAGAGTGTGTGCTGCCCATTTTGGAAAAGGAAAAGACTATCGGAAATGACTACGAGGTCAAACTGACTGGCGACCCATGGGATACATCTAATTTTGATGAGGTTAGCTTTTATGCTCATTCACTGTGAACAAGGTCTATGTGGCCGGCCATCTTAGGGCACTAATGCCAGACGTCTGATGATGAAGATTTTCAAACGATTCCAAAGGCTTGGCTACAAATACATCGGAACTGCCAATTTGAAAAACACTGCTGATACGATATATTTTGAGGAGGTATGCTAGTACGCTGAGTGTAGACTTGAAATGGCTGGTTTATTTGTTTGTTTGTTTATTTGATGATGATGATGATGATGATGATGATGATGATGATGACGATGATGATGATGATGATGATGATGATGATGATGATGATGATGATGATGATGATGAGGATGATGATGATGATGATGATGATGATGAGGATGATGATGATGATGATGATGATGATGACAACGACAACAATGACGACGACGATAATGATGACGATGACGATTATGACGATGATGACGACGATGATGACGATGACAATGACGATGACGACGACAACGACGATGATGATTTTGATGACGACAGTGGCAGCGATGATGATGATGGCGATGATGGTGATGATGACCACAACAATGACAACAATGATGAGAATGCCAATGATGATAACGATGATGATAATGGCGACAATGATGATGACGATTCCATTACGTTTAGGACCCAGATAGCACCTCAGTGGACAGTCATTTTCTGACCATATCCCTTCACGGCGTGTCTCAACTTCGTGTGATTGAAGCTCCGGAAGAAGTTGTGTCTGTGGTCACAGAATGCATCAGTAAATGTTGGCCTGCCGGACTCGCGGAGCAGAAAGAGCACAAAAGCGTAGCAACTGAAACTTGTCCCAAATGCGCATCTGACTAAAGCTAAAACAGCTTTCAGATAGACTGTGTCGAATTGAATCTGAATGGGGAACCTTGGTGTTGTGACAAGGAAGACGCGATAAACGCGCGATTATTGTTGACCAATCTGCTCAAATGCCTCAGGTCTTTGGGCTGGGCTGTATTGGGGGCCTTAGATATGAGCAGGGCCAGTGACAAGGCATCTTTTGTCTTGAAAAAGATGGAACCTCTGCAAATGGAGACCTTTTGTCTGGCTCCTATGAATGAGGATAAAATAAAAGTGATGCTCAGCAGTTTGTGCTGCTTTATCAGCAATCTTGCAATTCCAGTTGATCAACGCCCCTGAAGAAGTCGTGAAACTGTTTGGCGAGCAGATCGCAGCCCATTGGCCTCACGGAATTCAGAAATCCCGTACGTCTTGTGTGTGTGTCTTACCTAAGTCACGGTTTAGGCGAAATCGCCAATGGCTATCAGTGGAAATTAAAGGGAGAGCCGTGGCATGCCTATCAAGGAACTGACTGCAGTCAAGCCAGACATTTATTGGCATTGACGCAAGATCAACTGCACAAAATCGGCTGGCAGTTGATTTGCTCTGCTGACGTCTCGGCCAAAACCGATGGACATCGAAACAGCGCCAGATCAGACGTTTGTAGTTTGTTTTTCGGAAAATTTGAGTGATTCTCAAAGTGCTACATATCTCTTCTTTCATATGCCTATTTTTTCACTGTCAGGTCAGGAGCAACTCTAGTCTGGTTCTAGTTTCTTTGCGTACCTTATTCTGGCCTATGCTAATGAAGGAAACTTAGTTCTGTGTATTTCAAACTGTTTAGTTCAGTGTACCTGTTTAAAGATAAATCTATAGTGATGCTGACCACATGGAACCACAATGAGATAACATCGTGCTATAATTGAATAAAACTGCATCAGCCAGCCAAATCTAAATAGCTTTTGAAATATTTAATGGCAGCTGTTTTACGCAGTCAAACAAACAATCACAGTCAGAAAATCAGTGCAAAATTTGTAGTTACATGAGCCAGACAAACAGTTGTACAAGAACGAAATTAGCATAAAACAGCTTTAAACCTAAGACCACTAAATTCACTTAGCGAACAATGTTAGCATCTTTAGCAATCGAATAAAATTCACTGGTTTCATCTGCCAACAAGTCATCTGGATTGGCGAATTCTTTTATATGGCCCGCCTCCAGTACCATCACTCTGAAAGAAACAAGTGCAATGCAGTGGAACTATCTTCTTGGTTTGACTTGTCCGCTTGGTTGAATGAGTGATCATTCCCTTGTTTGTTTGTTTGTTTCTTTGCTTGTTTGGTAGGTGATTGAGTGCTGCTTGTTTCCTTGTTTATTAGCCCAGTCGGTGGTGTGTTGGTTGGGTAGATGTTTGTTTGTTTGTTCGTTCGTTCTGTTTGTTCATTGACTCGGCCGGCGGCAGTGTTTGTACTGTACTAAGTTTCCTTGCTTACCGGTGATCGTTTGTTTTGCTATTGCGTAGAGTAGAAGTACCTGTCACTGTCCAAGATGGTGTTGATTCTGTGAGCAATGGTGAGAATGGTGCAGTCGGCGAACTCAGACACAATGGTTTTCTGGATTAGGGCGTCGGTTTCTAAGTCCACAGCTGCTGTGGCCTCATCCAAAACTAAGACTTTGGTCTTTCTCAGTAGCGCACGACCCAAACACAACAACTGACGTTGTCCCACACTCAAACAAACCAGAAATGCCAGTCTATCTGCACCAAACACAAATACCTCAAATTCTCTCCACCCTCACTGACAATGTACTGCAGCTTTTCTGGTTTCTCACTAACAAACTGCTTCAGATAGCAGTGTTCAAGGGCATTCCAGATTTCGGCATCGGTGTACTGGTCAAATGGGTCCAGGTTCATCCGCAGGGAACCAGAGAACAGTACTGGTTCCTGCAGTTACAGTTACAACAGTCACTTTGATTTGCAAAGTTGCTGACATGTAATACCTGAGGGATGATGGTGAGCTTGCTTCTGAGGTCATGAAGACCCATGTCAGCGATGTCTCTACCATCAACCATGATCTTTCCTTTGACGGCTTCGATAATTCGGAACAGAGCCAAGGTCAGCGAACTCTTGCCTGCAAGAAATAAAATAATTTATTCACAGTGCAAATTTCATTTTGACGTAGACATACTGTTTTCAACGAGACATAACATACCTGCACCAGTACGTCCAACGATGCCTATTTTCTCCGCAGGTGAAATGCTGGCAGTAATGCCATCAACAACCAATTCCAATCCCTCGCGATATCTGGTTCCATAATCGTCAAACTGAACCAACCCTTCCTCTGGCCATTCCTTCGGAGGTTTCTTGCCTGGTTCACTTTCCCATTCGGCCTGAAGACAGTCAGTTCACCTGGTACCTAGTGTGAGTCTTAGCAGACTTCCAACCTCAGTGGGAGTCTCTGAATATTCCTTCATTCGCTCGACAGAAACGATGTTGGTTTCAAGCTCGCTTAGAATTCTGACCGCAGCGTTCAGCTCAAAGGTTACCTATAGCATTTTCTATTTAAGTTTAGTTGATCGAAATAGGATTTAATCCAAATCACATTCAGTGAGTAGGTGATGCAGAGTCCAACAAGACCTCCAGTGAGAATTGTGCTGTTTCTGAATAGAACAGCGAACAAGGCCACAAACAAAACTATGCAGTTGCCCACAAATTCCAAGCGAACTCCTAGCCATCTGAAACCTGCCAATAAGCAGAAATTTGCATTTGTTGAGGATACAGTGCCTGTTAGCACAGATGTTTGGATAGAAAGTCTCATTGTTATCGTCAACACGTTTCTCCGATTCTTCCTTGAATCGCTCAGTCACATTGTACGCACGAATGCAAGCAGCTCCTGAAAATCAGAATCTGTCCATTCGTCTGTCCGTTCATTCATAATGTCGATCCATCGATTGGTAAGTTTTTTTTTGGTTTTGAGTTCCACTGTCCTTTTGGACAGCTCAGGACACCCTGCGGACACTCTTTTCAGAGCCTCTCAATGGGGTAACCCTGATAACAAACAACCCTCCCCTTGTAGTTCATTCATTCATTCATTCATTCATTCATTCATTCATTCATTCATTCATTCATTCATTCATTCATTCATTCATTCATTCATTCATTCATTCATTCATTCATTCATTCATTCATTCATTCATTCATTCATTCATTCATTCATTCATTCATTCATTCATTCATTCATTCATTCATTCATTCATTCATTCATTCATTCATTCATTCATTCATTCATTCATTCATTCATTCATTCATTCATTCATTCATTCAACTATATTGCAGTTTCAGTTTGCACTATTGCTTACCCTGAACAGTTTCCTGCAAATGTGAGTAAATTGGTGACCGCGTGACCGATTCAATTCGTTTCAGTTGTCGTGAAGTGCTGACATAGAAGCGCTGGAACAGAAAATAATACTGCAATGCACACTAACAAACCACTAAATGAGTACCAGGGCCAGGAAATAAACAAGGCCCATGGGAAGAATGACTACTGCAAATATAGGCAGAGAGCGCAAGATCACAAACAGTGCAGCCAACACTTCAAAAATGGTGGCCACTAACTCGGCCATGGTCATTGGGATAATTATATCCACACTGTCCACATCCTGTAATGCACCAATCAATCATATTGTCTGACCTGTAAAACAGTTAACCTTGCTGAATCGATTCAGAATTCTTCCAGTCGGCGTCACATCAAAGAAGCTCATTGGGGATCGCAAAATGTTGCGCAACAAGGCCTGGTGTAATCGTACTCCGGCTAGGACTGTACCTATGGCTAAGACAATACCCGACAAAAATATGAAAGCCACTGAAATTAGCAGATTTTGACCAGATCTTTGAAAAATAGAAAACTGTACCCATTCCGATTCCCTGCACACCATATACACCCAATCTAACCCCAACTGATACCGTATCTTCACCAGTAATCAATACTTCTTGATCGGACCTACACGTAATAGAAATTTGCAAACAATTTACATATTACGACATCAAAACGCACCAAGCAGCTAACCATAAATTACTCCACACATTGAGTGCAGTGCTGGCGAAGTAGGTAATAAAGTAAGCGGCTGTCAATAACCAACCAATTGCTTCTATGTAGGCCAGGTAGATGCGACCTTTGACCTAGAATTTGCTTATAACATAAACATTTGCATACAGTAACGCACTCGGCCAATTTCGGCAATCTCCTCCTCGATTAATTTAGCCTTTTCATCAGGTCGCACTGAACTCTGTCTTCGAACAGTACTTGATTCTGAGCGACTTACAGTTGTCTAAAATAGGTCAGGTCAGGTCAGGTCAGGTCAGGTCAGGTCAGGTCAGGTCAGGTCAGGTCAGGTCAGGTCAGGTCAGGTCAGGTCAGGTCAGGTCAGGTCAGGTCAGGTCAGGTCAGGTCAGGTCAGGTCAGGTCAGGTCAGGTCAGGTCAGGTCAGGTCAGGTCAGGTCAGGTCAGGTCAGGTCAGGTCAGGTCAGGTCAGGTCAGGTCAGGTCAGGTACCCTGCGCCTTCTGGAAGGTCTTCGGTGTCCAGAAACAGATTCAGCTTCAGACTCGGAATAGCTATGCTGGTTGATGCTCATCTGACTTTCCAATCGGGAACGGGAGCGGGGGTTGTATTTGGTCAGTTCATCCAACACTTCTTCCACTTCCATCAAATGCTCATTAGCTGAAGATAGGAAGATTCCTTACTAGCTAGCTTCTGGCAAAGTCTAACATTTTCAGTTAGGAAAAGAACTGGTCAGTTAGGAAAAGAATCTATGGTATAAGAAAAGTTACAAACTTACAGTCGAGCCCACTGTCTTCCTCATCTTGTCTTGCTTCTTCCATCAAGTGCTCTTCAAGAAATTCGGAAAATGCACCTCCACTGCTCATCAGGTCCTCATAAGTTCCTTGTTCAGATATGCGACCACCTAGAAAAATCAGCCAGGTTAAGGCAATTTAGCATCACAATGTAGCATAACACAACACAATGTATCGTAGCGTAATATGTAGTATGTAACATAGCGTAACGTAACATAATGCAATGTAACATGTAACACGTAAAACGTAACATAACGTAACGTAACGTAACGTAACGTAACGTAACGTAACGTAACGTAACGTAACGTAACGTAACGTAACGTAACGTAACGTAACGTAACGTAACGTAACGTAACGTAATGTAACGACGTAACGTAATGTAACGCACTGTGTCATAATGTAATGCAATGTAATGTAGCACAACATACCATCAATAACAAAAATCCAGTCCACACTCTTCAGGTAGGTCATTCCATGAGTGACCAAGACCCTAGTTTTACCCGCCAGCACCCCCTCCTCACTGATCACATGTTGAAAGATGTGTTTGCCAACATGACTGTCCACAGCAGACAAGGGGTCATCCAGCAGATAGATGTCCCTTCCCTGGTAGACTGCTCGAGCAAGACTGACCCTTTGTTTCTGACCTCCACTCAGATTTATGCCCTAAATACGCATCCACAACTCAATCAAGTTCAACTCAGCCCACTCACCTTTTCACCAATCTCAGTGGCATCACCGGCTGCCAGTTGTTCCAGATCGCTCTTCAGTGAACAGGCCTCGAGCACTTCCTGGTAGAACTTGCGGTTGTACGGCTTGCCAAAGAGGATGTTGTCCCTGACCGTCAGGTTCTGGATCCAGGCTTGCTGAGGTACATAGGACACTGACCCCTCCACTGTCACGTGACCTTTCAGTTTGTCCATCTCTCCTGCAAGACTGTTAATCTGTGTTGTGCAGTTGTGTGAAGAAAGAGTACCAAGCATTGACGAAATGAGACTTGACTTGCCGCAACCGACTTTACCCACCACAGCCACCAGTTTGCCGTGTCCGATTGTCAGATTGATGTCATGAAGGGCAGGGGCCGCCTCTCTGTCCCATGTAAAGGTGCAGTCGCGGATTTTGACTGCCGGGGCTGTAAAAAGATTTTTTTCAGTTCAAAAATAGAACAGCATGCAGTTTACCTCCGGTGCGCTTTGGAGAACGCTGTACGGTGTTGGGGTCCAACTCTTCAGCTGTTAGATAGTCCTTGAGTCGACGGTTGGACACCACTACTTGCACTGATCGGGCAATGAGATGACCAAAAATGGCCATTGGAAGTCGGAGAATGTTGAAAAGACTGAGCGCCACGAAGGTCACATCAGGAGTGAGTTTGTTGTTGACTGGATCGGTGAGCACAAACGCTCCAAATGATATGATGGTCACCTAGAGATTTAGAAGTTCTTGAATAGCGCGTTTTAGAGATCTGTATACCAAGAATGGCGCTGCAGACCAGGTGAATGTCATGCCTGCATCCAAATAGAGCATCTTTTTGAGCATGTCAACTTCTTTCACTCGGACATCATTTACCTGAAAAAAGAATGGGATTATTACGTATTGTGATAAGTTATAAATAGTTGGTTAACCATTTTCTCCATGCTAGGCTCCCAGGCATACAATTTGAGCACTTTCATACCAGCCAAGATCTCATTCATCATCTTTATGCGGTCATCCTTGTACTGCATCTGCTCTGACTATAAAGAAGAAGTTTTCTTGAAATTATTTCGGTGACTATTTTACAGCACAAATGTATTTAAGTACTGTTAGAAGGAATTTACTAGACAAGACGGTAGATTTGTCCGCGTCCGTGATGCATTGGGTAGCATCTTGCCTACCATGCTCACGGCGCGTGACACATAGGAGTTCGAGCCCGTCTCAGCCCAAGTGATTACCTCGCATGTGGCCCTGTTGGGTTATTGCTGGCTTGCTCTGGTGTACATGTGCGTTGTATAAAGTTATTATTATTATTATTAGATAATGACTGTTTACTGTACTGAACTGACAATTAGTATCTATTTAGTATTCAATGATTAGCATTATGCAGGAAGTCACATACCTGATAGACTCGCATTTTGTGTGATAGCCAAAAGTTAATGGGAATTGTAAGCACCAAAATGGCCAGACCGCCCAGAACGCTGGGTCCGAGCAGCTGCCAAAGGAAGACAATGGAAAGGATGAGCTAAATTTGATTATTGATTATTTCTTCAGCGACAGCAGCGCCACCTGTATGGGCATGGAGATAAAATTCATCAAGAAAGTGGTGAGCGTCTGGAATCTCTGAGCATCGACAGCGATCAAGTTGACAATTTCCCCCACTGTTCGCTGCTTTCTGGCTGCGTTTGACAGCTTCAGAGCCTAAACGGAGGAAAGATTATAGATGTTCGCATCGCATCGTTGACTCAGTGGTTAGCTCGCTGCCTTGGGTTTCTGTGTCCCCAACTTCCCCAGTGGTTGTTCATGGGCTCGAAGCTTGTCAAGGCGATGGCACATACACATAGTCGACACAAAGCCCAACCCAGGCCATCGAAAGTAGCCAATGACAACAGCAACAGCAACGGCAACGGCAATGGCAACTACAACGGCTATGGCGACAATGACAACGACAACAACAACGACAACGACAACGACAACGACAACGACAACGACAACAACAACGACAACGACAATGATGACAACGATGATGACGACAACAACAACGACAACGACAATGACAACAATGACGACAACGACGACAACGACAACGACAACGATGACGACAACAACAACGACGACGACAACGATGATGATGACGACGACGACGACAACAACAACAACAACAACAACAACAACAACAGCAACAACAACAACAACAACAACAACAACAACAACAACAACGACAACATTTTTGTTTTTGAGGAAAGAAAGAAAGGTTCACTTTATTGAAAACAGCTGCAGTGAGAACGGTCTTGATGTTCATTCCAACGTAGAACAGTCGCTGGTACTGTTGGTGCAGCAGAATTGACTGTAAAAAGGCCGCCACGAACATCACCACAGCCAGTCCGATGCCCTGCCACATGGGTGAATCGGGAGTTTGAATCCAGTTGAGCAGGTACCTAAGATCTTAGGTTATTAACAAGAAATCAGCTTTGTGACTTTTGCACACTTCTGAATTTGGGGCGGCACAAATTGCAACAGGTCATAGATGACTTTGAGTGCAAGGGCAGTTAGCCAAGTTGACTGGTAGCTTCTGAACAGAACCCAGATGATCGAAGGTGGACTGGGCTGTTCGCTTGAAGAAACAGCTGGTGCCGAGGACAACAGAGGAGTCTTTTCGCCGGTCAATGGCGGCACCTTTTCGTTTGAGAGAGCGCGAGTGATCTGTTGATGTTGCAGGGCCTCTTTCTTCTTGAGATACTCTGAAAATGGGCCAAACTGGTTTCGATTGAGAGATGAGTGAGAAGGGTAAATGGATTTTTGAAGAAGAAACAAACTGGCTAGCTGTATGTCCTGACTGACCTGACAGACCAAACCACAAACCCAAACCAACCAAAACCCAACCGACTGAAAAACCAACTGACTGATCGACCGACCCAAGTGACCAACCGACTGACCTGACTGACCGACCAAATGACCCAACCAACCAAAACCAACTGACTGACAAACCAACTGACTGATCGACTGACCCAACTGACCAACTGACTGACCTGACTCACAAACCACACAACCCAACCGACCAAAACCAACCAACTGACAAACCAACTGACCTATTGAATGACCCAACTGACCAACTGACTGACCAACCAACTGATGACCAACATTGATAAATTTAAAAAATGGAACGATTGAAAGACTAAAACCTACTTTCCATTCCTTTGTTGAGGAGTCCTTCAAATATGGGCACATTAAATCTGGACGTGTCTCTCTTATGCAAGGTCCAGAGGTCCTTGACCTCGAGTGGCTTTCTGTGACCCAATATTGCCATATCATTAAACCACCAGAATACCAGTTGATTCAAAAATGATGATTTGAATTCTGGGCATGTGTCCTAAACAGGTCTGGTTTGCGTCAATATTTGAAGACTGGTGTATGTATTTACTGGTTTTTCGCCAATTTCCAGGTAGTCCTCAGTGGTATCGGCAAAGCAACTCAGTATAAACTGGATGCAAATCAGACCATAGAAGATAAAAAATACAACCCCCACAAATTGGTCCTGATCCTGAAAGGTTCAAGCATTGTTTGAACGAGTAAAATGTTGACAGAAAACATAGTAGAAGTGACTTACTGGATCGCTGTACCTTGTGCTCCACCAGAGAAGTTCGGGAAAGCCACAGATGAGGAACAGGATCCATCCCAGAAAAAGTACGCCTGACGTGACAAAGCCGTTTCGCTGACAAAGCAGGTGTATAAAGACTGTGTCTAGCTGAAAGTTTACTAAACATTATCTGCCCGTCTTTTTTACTTCTATTAGCTAGTGATGTAAAAAATTAATTTAATTGTAATTGAAATTCGCATAATTGGCCCGTTTTTAATTTCAATTCAATTAATTTAATTTAATTGAAATTCAAAAGTTGGGCCATAATTTAATTGTAATTGAATTGAAATTCGCCTGGAATTTCAATTATATTTTCAATTATTTCCTGTGGTGAATGTACGGAAATGAGTAAGTATTAGAGAATGACGTCAAACAAAATCGTAGTAAGGGTTTGTCACTTCTGCATACTGAACTCGGATGGATGGATGGATTGTCCGGGCGGGGCCGCCGCCCCTGAAATAGGCCACACTGCCATCACGCACACCCACATCCTATCCTTCCTTCGCTGCCTTCACTACTAACAGGCACACATGCTCGACGTTAGCCTGGGCGGGTCTGAGTTTTAGCTGTCCCCGTTCCCGTTTGTCCTAACACATGTGTGGTTGCTTTTGTAGGCGCGTAGGCAGCTTCAGTCGGTTCCCATTTTCCTACTCGCTGTCACCAGCTTTTGGTGGCCTGGGTTGGGCCTTGTGCCGACCACCGACAACTTGTTTACTTTGTGACAAGAAACTTGCCTCGCCGAGTGGATGAACGCACAACCACGCGCACAATGGCTTTGCGGCCTAAACCACTGATGAACCAACTGTGCCGGCTTATACTGATCTTACTTTGTTTTGTAATGTTTTATGTATGGTGGGTTGACTGACACCACCTTTTTGCCGAAGGCACCTAGGAAGTGATTTTGCTCAAAAATGCTGAAAACGTTCAGATTATGTACTAATATATAATAACGAACTAACTGTAAATTTTCCCCAGAATGCCATTCTATGCGTTTTAAATGGAATCTTTTTAAAATTTTCTCGCCTGGTTGGGCAGCAGGCTAACCTGCTGTCTCTAAGCTTTTATAGGGACATTTTTTCGAAGTTCTTGGCTTTTTAACAGCAAAAATGCACCAATTTAAAAAAATTGAAAAATAATTTTAAAAAAATTCATAATTGAAATTTTCCAAGGTTCCATAATTTAATTGAAAATATAATTGTAATTGAAAATAATGGAAAACTATTTCAATTAATTTAATTTAATTTAATTGAAATTAAAAACTGAGCCCATAATTTAATTGTAATTTAATTGAAATTCAAATTCCATAATTCTACATCACTACTATTAGCTGCAAACATTGTTTCCATTTTATAGAAGAAAATATGTATAAAAACGGAAGACAAACCTACCATGGTTACACAGAGTAAGATCGGGTAGACGATCCATACTGCGCCTAGGTCGGGATTCTTCACCTTCCGGACAATCTCTTCTATTAGCAGTATGAGCATTAAAACTGACAAAAGACAGCTGATCGTCTGCAATCAAATCGAACCTTACTTCCATAATAATATGCTTGAATTCGCTTGCAACAATATTGCGAAATCAGATCAAACTACTTTAGCCTTTAGAAAACAGTGAATCCCAAGCACAAATTGTCTTACAAAAGAGAAAATCTATTCGGTATTATACAAATGTACATGTATGTAGGTTAGTTCAAGTGTAATATTCAGAATATGTACAGGGTGTGCCAAAAAAACAACCCAGCAGAGTTTTTGCTGTAGCAACAGCAAATCCCAACCGATTTGAATGAGTCCTTTTTTAGATGAAAGATAAATAAATTCTTCAAAGATTGATGTACCGTTTATTAAAACAGCCTGCCTTCTTAGTTCCTGAGATATTTGTCCTCAAAGTCAAAACTGAGATTTTGGCAATGAACAAGAGTAATAAAGAACAACCCAGCAGATTTTTTACTTTGCAACCATGAATCTGAACCGATTTGAATGAATCCTTTTTTGAATGAAAGAATGATAAATTCTTCAAAGATTGGTGGATTTTTTATTGAGATTCACAGTTTAGTTCTTGAGATATTTGCCTTCTAAGTCGAAACAGATTTTGGCAAAGAACAAGAGCGATTCCGTTGCATTTCATAATAAAGCAGATTCCTACTGCTGGGGCTAGTGATACTTTAGTGTTGAAGTAAACAGAGTTTCTGTGTCACCTGTAAAGCCTCCAAGAGCCCTTAGCAGTAGTAGGGAGCAGTAGTAGTAGTAGGGATCCGTTTTATTACGAAGTGCAGAATAATAAAAAATCCCTCTTGTTCACTACCAAAATCACTGTTTTGATTTTGAAAGCCAATATCTCAGGATCTAAGCAGAACACATTAATGAAAATTTCAGCAATCTTTTATGAACTTATTTATCTTTCATTTAAAGCAGGATTCGTTCAAATCGGTTGAGATTGGCGGTTGCTACAGCAAAAAATCTGCTGGGTTGTTATTTTTTGACGCACCCTGTGTACATTGTTTTTGTTTGTATATGTACAGGTAGCAACCGCCAATCTCAACCGATTTGAACGAATCCTGCTTTAAATGAAAGATAAATAAATTCTTGAACGATGGTGTAGCTTTTATTAAGATGCGTTGCTTAGTTCCTGAGATAATTGCTTTAAAAATCAAAACAGAGATTTTGGCAGTGAACAACAGAGATTAAAACAACCCAGCAGATTTTTTACTGTAGCAGCCGCAAATCTCAACCGATTTCAGTGAGTCCTATTTTATATGAAAGATAAATTAATTCTTGAAAGATTGGTGAAGCTTTTATTAAGATACGATGCTTAGTCCCTGAGATATTTACACTCAAAGATTTTGGCAATGAACAAGAGCGATTTTTATTATTCTGTTGCACTTCATAATAAAACCGATTCCTACTGCTCAGGGCTAACGTAACGAGGTTTTTCTGGTGCCACACATGCTTGGTTACTTCATTTGTAAAAGTCTTGTTGCCCCTCAGCAGTAGGAATCCGTTTTGTTGTGAAGTGCAACGGAATCGCTCTTGTTCACTGCCAAAATCTCTGTTTTGAGTTTGAAGGAAAATATCTCAGGAACTAAGCATCGTATCTTAATAGGGCCTTCACCAGTCTTTCGAGAATTTATTCGTCTTTCATTTAAAGCAGGATTCATTCAAATCGGTTGAGATTTGCGGTTGCTACCACAAAAACTCTGCTGGGTTGTTTTTTTTTGACACACCCTGTATATGATGTAAACAATGTACAAACAAGTATCTGTATTATGTACATATACAGACAACTGTACTACTGACTAAACTCACCAATTTAAATATGAACAAAGGCTTCCATTTGAGTGGCGGGCCACTAGAGTTGAAGTGTTTGTGGATAAGAAGAGGAGTGAAAAAGAAAGTGTAGATGCAAGGTACCCAGACCAGTAACGTATGTTGTAGACACTGCGTTACCTCCGGAAAATCTGTGTTCAGTGTCTGGTTGATATTCTAAAACGTAGTTAGATAAAAGTTTCATTCAAGTTTGGAGTCTACTCAACGACTAACACCAATAAATTGGTAAACAAGGGCGATGAGAAAAGTTCTAAAAATGAGCTTTGGAATGACTATTGCTTACAAAGCCATATTTAAAGAAATCGCAAAAGTTGATTCCCTACAACTTCAACAAAATTGCAGCAAGCAATAAAGAAACGGAATAGTTGCTGACCAAAGAAAAGAACCCAGTCAAACAGGAACTTACAAAGAATTCTTCGGCACAGAATCGTTCCAAACCGCTGGATGGTGTAAAAATTTGATCTTCCATTTTAGTCGGCTAAAGCGGCAAGCTGGCAACGGCGCTTTAACAGCAGCGACTAGTAGGGCTTTCTGTGTACATTGTGAGCTTGTTATCATTTTATCACTATCAAACAACTTTGCGCAATCACGGTCTCTTGATCTAGACCCATGCACTTCGACCATGCACTCGCACTAAACAATGTGGTTGCATATAATCACCACCATACATGTACTAGGGGGCGCTTTGAGCGGTTACCACCCTAGCTAGAAACGTCAAACCCACTTCACCCCTCAGACAGGTTCCGACACGAAAATACAAGTACTAGTAGTGGCTCCAGTACTAACAAACTGGCTCAGAAATCACTAATTTGTAGCCAAAAAATTCTCTTAAAAAGCCTGTGGAAACCGAATTTGGCGTTTCCACTGTTGATATTTAAGAGAAATCGGTGTTTTTAGAGGCCTTTTTGCCATTTTTTGCTTATTTTTAGTTCTGAAACGCTATTTGGCAGGTTAAAATAGTGATTTTTACCGTCCTTACTGAAAAAAACGTGCTAAAAACGTATTTCTAGGTGTTTTGGAGCTTTTTTGAAATTTTGGACCTCCACCTGAGCGAAACCCCCTAGGTACCCCACGCCCCATGTATGATCACCACATTGCCAGATGCCCAAAAGTTCATTGACTTGTACCTCCTAAACAGTTCAGGATACCTCAGCTGAAAAGTGTTTGCATTCTAAGTTGATAATTTGTACTTTCTACTGAATTGTCTACTTATTTTATTAGTAAATTAGAATCGATTTTGCCAAACCTCTATGCGCGACCTCATGGATGTTCTGAGTTCTGCTATTAATTATTGACATTCGAAATCTATATTTTTTCACCTACATTATGTTACTGGTAGCAAGCAGACGCAATAGTTGACGACCAGCGTTGACTTGTCGATAAAGTTTAGCGGCCGTTTTTGCCTGCTTCCCAACGCAGCTGCACTTTAAAACTTGTTTTAGATTCAGTTCCAGTCAGCTCTGTCGCAAATTTCAGCCTACTGCTGGTTAAAATGTTGGCCGTCACTGTTCTTGCGGCCGTTGCCTCTCTTACCGCAATTCCAACAACGGACAGTTACAAAATTCTGGTCACTTCTGTTGGTACGTCGGGCAGTCAACATGTTAGTATGGCTAGATTTTCGGACATTTTGGTTCAACGCGGGCACCAGGTCACTCTTTTATTTTGGGCGCTAAAGCCCACTGAAAAGGCTGACACAAAAGAGAACGTGAAAAAGATTAAATTACCTCTGACTACTGATCAAAGTTATCTGGACAATTTGAAGTCGGGAGCACGGGCCAAGTTTATGTGGCAAGAACCACCAATTGATTTACCTATGGGACTGCTAGCAACTCTTAATCAGGTATTATTATATCTTATTGTTATTGTTATCTTATTTTATTATCCTTTTTCTTTTCCTTTCCCTCCTTCTTGATTTCCTATTCCATCTTCTTCTGTTCCTTTTCCTCCTTCTCCTGTTACTTTTCTTCCTTCTCCTTTTTCGTCTTCCTCCTTATCATTTTTCTGTCTCTCCTTCTCCTTCTCCTTCTCCTCCTCCTCCTCCTTCTACTTCTCCTTCTCCTTCTCCTTCTCCTTCCCCTTCTCCTTCTCCTTCTCCTTCTCCTTCTCTTCCCCTTCCTTCTCCTTCTCCTTCTCCTTCTCCTTCTCCTTCTCCTTCTCCTTCTCCTTCTCCTTCTCCTTCTCCTTCTCTTCCCTCTCCTTCTCCTTCTCTTCCTTCTCCTTCTCCTTCTCCTTCTCTTCCCTCTCCTTCTCCTTCTCTTCCCCTTCCTTCTCCTTCTCCTTCTCCTTCTCCTTCTCCTTCTCCTTCTCCTTCTCTTCCTTCTCCTTCTCCTTCTCCTTCTCCTTCTCCTTCTCCTTCTCCTTCTCCTTCTCCTTCTCCCTCTCTTCCTTCTCCTTCTCCTTCCCTTCCCTTCCCTTCCCTTCCCTTCCCTTCCCTTCCCTTCCCTTCCCTTCCCTTCCCTTCCCTT
The DNA here is from genome assembly GCA_030248155.1 of Sabatieria punctata. Lineage (NCBI taxonomy): Eukaryota > Metazoa > Nematoda > Chromadorea > Araeolaimida > Comesomatidae > Sabatieria > Sabatieria punctata. Next base: position 27,688 of record JASANB010007191.1, read on the forward strand.
CCCTTCCCTTCCCTTCCCTTCCCTTCCCTTCCCTCCCCTTCCCTACCCTTCCCTTCCCGTCCCTGCCCTTCCCTTCCCTTCCCTTCCCTTCCCTTCCCTTCCCTTCCCTTCCCTTCCCTTCCTTCTCCTTCTCCTTATCTTCGTTCTCCTTCTCCTTCTCCTTCTCCTTCTCCTTCTCCTTCTCCTTCTCCTTCTCCTTCTCCTTCTCCTTCTCTTCCTTCTCCTTCTCCTTCTCCTTCCCTTCCCTTCCCTTCCCTTCCCTTCCCTTCCCTTCCCTTCCCTTCCCTTCCCTTCCCTTCCCTTCCCTTCCCTTCCCTTCCCTTCCCTTCCCTTCCCTTCCCTTCCCTTCCCTTCCCTTCCCTTCCTTCTCCTTCTCCTTATCTTCATTCTCCTTCTCCTTCTCCTTCTCCTTCTCCTTCTCCTTCTCCTTCTCCTTCTCCTTCTCCTTCTCCTTCTCCTTCTCCTTCTCCTTCTCCTTCTCCGTTTTCCTCATTTTTCTCCTACTCCTCCCTTCTGTACCTTATCATTCTCCTTCTTTTTATGCATCTCCTCCTCTCTTCCTTCTCCTTCTTCTTCTCATTTTTCTTTTTCCTCTTCACATCATTTTTCTCTTTCTCTTTTGCACCTTCATCATCATCTACATGCTTCTCAATCCCATTTTCCTCCTCCCCTCCTTCTCCTATTTCGTATCATTTTCTCCTTTTTCCATTTTCTCCATGTCAATTTCTTTATCTCCTTCGCTTCTGGGTCTATATCTAGCTAGCCTTTCTTCAGGCTCCTTCAGGATGCAAAAATCTGCTTGAAAACCATAAGGGAATAATCGAAGAGTTGAAAGTAGAGAAGTTCGATTTAATAGTAAGCCATATATTTGACGGTTGTACCTACGGACTAGCCCACCTATTTGGAATCAAGACTGTGGTTTCATTTTCAACTGCCTTCTTACCAGAACATTTGGCCTGGCTCGCAGGAGTGCCAGCTCCGGCTTCTCTGGTTCCGAGGTAAATTGTCATCTGTCATCTACTTTAGGTTTGTGCATCCATCTATTTTCATCGATTTTTAGTCTTGCCAACCCAGCTACTGATAAAATGAACTTTTTGGCGAGGGTTAAAAATTTTCTTCTCACCGGAGCAGTGAATTTGGCCTTTTATCGAATTAATCGAGCTTACACTGACTGTTTTCGCGACAAATACGGTGCTCAATTCCCCAGCGTTCAAGATTTGATCAGGGAAACGCAGCTCTACCTCTTGAACAGCGATATTTTCTTCGATTTTCCCCGACCCAATTTACATAATATCTTGTATGTTGGTGGTCTGTCAATGGAGGCTGCCGATCCTTTGAACGAAAAATGGCAGAAAATTGTGAATCAGAGCCAAAACATTGTGCTGTTTTCGCTGGGAACTGTCGCCAGTGATATGCCTGACTACGTGAAGGTGAATGATTGCTAATTGATTGCTAATTTTAATCAATTATCTCTCAGACTGCCTTCTTAAATGCCTTCAAAAACTTCCCGCAGCACACATTCATTTGCAAGCGTGCAGGCACTCTCTCATCGGAAGCCAAAAACGTGATCGTGGATGACTGGATTCCTCAGAGGGATTTGCTATGTACAGGGTACCAAACAAGATAGGCCCCTCACCCGAGTAATCGAAAGCATGATCGAAAAACCGAAAGTAGCGATTAGTAGGACATTTTAGTGTACTTTATACTCCAAAGCTCAATATTGAGTGCTCCCTCCATTGCCTTCACAAACAGTTTAAAGATGAGCAGGGTAGGAAGGCGAAAGTGACTTCTCATCATCGAGTTGTTCGTGACACCAGTGGATGGAACACTAGTAGTACCGGGGGTGAGACTGGCAAGCAAATTAGCATAATTTGCTTGCCAGTCTCACGCCTTAGTAGAGCGGCCTCGAGTTTAAACTCGTTTAAACTCCAGGCTGCCTCCTACGCAGTCTGCGGTTTCCGCCGAAGGCTAGAGTGAGTGTGCTCCCCAATTATTTGGAAGCTGGCAAGCAGATACAAAAACCATGGAAGCTGGCAAGCACAAATAAAAAGGCACTATAAAAAGCCAAAGTACAGTTACCGGAAGCTGCGGAGCAAGTGTGGGTGGCAGCAGCTGGGGAGCAAAGAAAATCATAATATAGAGGCGGTGCCTAAATTTATGCCGGAGCACGCGCGCCTTTGTGCTCCGAAAAAGCACCTCGGCGGGCAAGGTGCATTTCATAAGACGGCGAATAAAAACCGCAGGCCAATTTAACTTAACATCACGTCATCTTCGCAAAACACGCTCCGTGTTGAAATGGACGCTCGACTAACAGACCGATTAGCAAGGCACTACAGACTGCTCAAAAAAATTTCTCCATCAAAAAGCAGCAAACTTATTTAGATTCTAAAAGATAATAAGTGTTTATTTTGAAACATGAACCAAACGCGTCTTAGAACCTAAAAATAAAGTTAACGAACTATTTCGACTTAACGAAATTGGTACATAGCAAACAATTTCATCATGAACCGCAATTGAATAAATTATGGTGCAATCACATTTTTGCGTGGTAGTAACTTGCTCCGCCTACAAATCGACCAATAGCAGATTGTTTAATGAAAATTTTGACTCCGCCCACCTTATCGTTCGACCAATCACAGCAGGGGGCTCCGCCCACTACACGTCATCCTGCTTAATATTCTTTAATAAGCCTTTCCTCCTCATTTCTCGGTTCTGGAAGCTTGATAGTTGGTCGTGTCGTGATGGAGTGGATTGAGAAAGCTTCTTTAAGTGAGCTAAACGATTTCATACGCACCCAAAACGTTGTGTGGAGTCAGAACGAGGCGCTGTTGTCTCGAATTTGGCGCAGATATTGCATTTTAACGGCTCAAACAGATGCCGACGTTTCCCAGTTCGGGACAGACAGTTTCTGGGACGCAGTTTTGGGAGAAGACGATGAGGAGGATGATCTAGTGTTCGAAGAGTTCGCCGCAAACTTCAGAACTCCCGATTCCTGGCGCGCAGGTCCTTCCTTTCTCGAGCAGGCAGGGGGTGGAGCAGCGGACGATCTGTCCCAACACATCGAAATCGAACGTACGTTTGAGAGGCACGTCAGAATGTTCAAAACGACGGGTACCACACACATGTTGCGCCTCATCGATTTGGACAATGTTGCGGATCACGATGCCCTCATTAGGGAGGCCATTCAGAGGTTAATTGACAGGTACGTAATTTTACCTCTTTCTTCAAATTACACCAAGTTTCATAATTTTTTGTGAACTTCAAAAAATTTTGCTTCACAAAATTTTCTGTAAAAAGCTTGTAAAGAAGTACAGTGTATAGTAAAATTACTGTATTTACAGGGCGTTTGAAGACTGTACCGACGACAGTCATCGGGTCGGATTGCAGTTGCGCGCCCACGGCATGTCTGACTCTCTGTTGGTCCCCTTTTGCAAGAAATCTCAGCTGACTGCTCCCCTCAGGCTTTGCCCGCCAGCTCCTCGGCCGACGCAGAAACCGCAGACCGCGTGGGAGGCAGCCTGGAGTTTAAAGTGGAGGCCGCTCTACTGGGCGTAACTCTGGCACGCAAAATTAGCGTGCCAGAATCGCAGGAGGTAAATTGCGTAGGTGGCACCCCAGAGTCACGTCTGGTACTACTACGATGCCGATAGTGTTGATGAAAGTGAGAACGCAAATGAGGAACTCGTTAGTGGCACTGATGAGTCATCAGAAGATGAGATTGATGATGACAGCACGTCAGATCTATGGCGAATGGTTATTGCAGAAAGTTGTGACCTGTTTAAGAAAGACCTTGAAACTCCACAACAGCTTCTGAGAGAACCACATTTGACAGAATTTTTGGAACTGGTTCGGTTTAACATAAAAAAACATGTTAAATTTGTTCAACTCCTGCAAAACGAAGACAAGACATACAGACAAATATGCGATACAGCAGACAAGTATGAAAGAGAACACGATTTTGAGGAAGAAGAAGCAATGGATAAAGCATGGCATAAACGAAAATTTCTGTTGCGCAATGTAATCAAGAAAAATATTGATGTAATTGAAGCATGGCTGGACCCAAATGAAGGCAAAGAAGAAGACAGTGATGAAGATGACCTGTGACAAACACGGTAATAACCATGTTAAAAATTACAACAAACTTGAAACATAAAATGGTATGTGATTGGAATCCTTTCTTTATTGAGTTAACAGATTTTCAAAACATTAAGAAATGGACATGCATGCATATGATTCAAAACAGTAGCTCACAGTCAATTAACTTGATAAAGAAAAGTAAAGTAGGTCAGCCAATAATTGCAGACATCTCCATATGGCAATACCAATTGAATCGAAAGAGTCAATAAAAATGTCAAATGAGTCAATCATGATTCACAAGGAATCAATCATGAGTCTAAATGAGTCAATCATGATTCACAAGGAGTCAATCATGAGTCTAAATGAGTCAATCATGAGTCTAAATGAGTCAATCATGATTCACATGGAGTCAATAATGAGTCTAAACGATTCATTCATTATGAGTCTAAATGAGTCAATCATGATTCACAAGGAGTCAATCATCATGAGTCTAAATGAGTCAATCATGATTCACAAGGAGTCAATAATGAGTCTAAATGATTCATTCATTCATTCATTCATTCATTTGTTTGTTTGTTCATTAATTCATTTGTTCATTCCTTCCTTCCTCCACTCAGTTTTCACACAGGTTCACTTGTACTTTCACTTGTGCATTCACTTGCTTTTATGCTTGCACTTGCAGTTGCTTTTATGCTTGCGCTTCCACTTGCCTTTACACTAGAGCTTCCACTTGCTTTTACACTTGCGCTTTCGCTTGCTTTTATGCTTGCGTTTACACTTGCTTTTAGATTTGCGCTTCCACTTGCTTTTATGCTTGTGCTTTCGCCTGCTTTCACACTTGTGCTTTCGCTTGCTTTTATGCTTGTGCTTTCGCCTGCTTTTACACTTGTACTTTCCTTGCTTTTACACTTGCGCATTCACTTGCTTTTATGCTTGCGTTTTCACTTGCTTTCATGCTTGCGTTTTCACTTGCTTTTAGATTTGAGCTTCCACTTGTACTTCCACTTGCTTTTACACTTGCGCCTCCACTTGCTCTTAAACTTGTGCTTTCACTTGCTTTTACACTTGTGGTTTCACTTGCTTTTACACCTGCGCTTCCACTTGCTTTCACACTTGTGCTTCCACTTGCTTTCTTCCACTTGCACTTCCACCTGCTTTTACACTTGTACCTTCACCTGCTTTTTCACTTGCGCTTCCACCTGCTTCTACACTTGCACTTCCACTTGCTTTTACACTCGCGCTTTCACTTGCTTTTACACTTGTGCTTCCACTTGCTTTCTTCCACTTGCACTTCCACCTGCTTTTACACTTGTACCTCCACCTGCTTTTTCACTTGCGCTTCCACCTGCTTTTACACTTGCACTTCCACTTGCTTTTACACTCGCGCTTTCACTTGCTTTTACACTTGTGCTTCCACTTGCTTTCTTCCACTTGCACTTCCACCTGGTTTTACACTTGTACCTTCACCTGCTTTTTCACTTGCGCTTCCACCTGCTTTTACACTTGCACTTCCACTTGCTTTTACACTCGCGCTTTCACTTGCTTTTACACTTGTGCTTCCACTTGCTTTCTTCCACTTGCACTTCCACCTGCTTTTACACTTGTACCTCCACCTGCTTTTTCACTTGCGCTTCCACCTGCTTTTACACTTGCACTTCCACATGCTTTTACACTCGCTCTTACACAAGCTTTTACACTTCTGCTTCCACTTGTTTTCTTCCACTTGCACTTCCACCTGCTTTTACACTTGTACCTCCACCTGCTTTTTCACTTGCGCTTCCACCTGCTTTTACACTTGCACTTCCACCTGCTTTTACACTTGCACTTCCACCTGCTTTTACACTTGTACCTCCACCTGCTTTTACACTTGCACTTCCACCTGCTTTTACACTTGTACCTCCACCTGCTTTTACACTTGCACTTCCATCTGCTTTTACACTTGTACCTCCACCTGCTTTTACACTTGCACTTCCACCTGCTTTTACACTTGTACCTCCACCTGCTTTTACACTTGCACTTCCACCTGCTTTTACACTTGTACCTCCACCTGCTTTTACACTTGCACTTCCACCTGCTTTTACACTTGTACCTCCACCTGCTTTTACACTTGCACTTCCACCTGCTTTTACACTTGTACCTCCACCTGCTTTTACACTTGTACCTCCACCTGCTTTTTCACTTGCACTTCCACTTGCTTTTTGCACTAGAGCTTTCACATAATTTTACACTTGCGCTTCCACCTGCTTTTACACTAGAGCTTCCACCTGCTTTTACACTTGCACCTCCACCTGCTTTTAGACCTGTGCTTCCACCTGCTTTTACACTAGAGCTTCCACCTGCTTTTACACTAGAGCTTCCAACTGCTTTTACACTAGAGCTTCCACCTGCTTTTACACTTGCACTTCCACCTGCTTTTACACTTGTACCTCCGCCTGCTTTTTCACTTGCACTTCCACTTGCTTTTTGCACTAGAGCCTTCACATAATTTTACACTTGCGCTTCCACCTGCTTTTACACTAGAGCTTCCACCTGCTTTTACACTAGAGCTTCCACCTGCTTTTACACTTGCACCTCCACCTGCTTTTAGACCTGTGCTTCCACCTGCTTTTACACTTGTACTTCACTAAATCATTAATTTGTATTGGCGTGCTTTGAAGAAATGAAATTTTTCGTTGTTCAATGTTGCGCAACAAGAACCAGTTCGGTTCACGTTTCAAGATAAACAGTTATAAGCTATTGGAGATGTGATAGGTTTGCTGTTTTAAACTTTGCCTCTTTTTTGTTTGTGCTGTCAAATAATTGTGAAATACACTTCCGACCACTCCTAAATTGCCTTTGCCCATCAGCTGCACACTGATTGCAAAACTAGCTGAAATGTAGAAACTCCACCCACCCACTTATTAGCTTTTAGAATTGAGATAGTTTTCTGTTTTTAATTGTCTGGGCGCTGACTCCATGCCATTTTAAGAAACTCTACTAAACATACTGGAACAGTGCCTTGCTAATCGATCTGTCAGTCGAGCATCCATTTCCAAACGGAGCGTCTTTTGTTTAGAGCTACCAGATGACGTGATGTTCGAGTTTAATGCGCCTGCGGTTTTTATTCGCCGTCTTACACATTATTATGAAATGTACCTTGACGGCTGAGGTGTTTTTTCGGAGCACAAAGGCGCGCGTGCTCTGGCATAAATTTAGGCTCTATATTATGCTTTTCTTTACTCACCAGCTGCTGCCAGCCACACTTGCTCCGCAGCTGTACTTTGCCTCTTTATAGTGCCGGCGATTTTTATTGGTGCTTGCCAGCTTCCAATCCAAATACGTAATTGTGAAATACACTTCCGAGGTGCATTTTCGGAGCACAAAGGCGCGCGTGCTCTGGCATAAGTTTAGGCACCGCCTCTATATTATGCTTTTCTTTTCTCCCCAGCTTCTGCCACCCACACTTGCTCCGCAGCTTTTGCTACCCATGCTCCGCAGCTTCCGGTAACTGTACTTTGCCTCTTTATAGTGCCTTTTTATTTGTGCTTGCCAGCTTCCATAGTTTTTGTCTCTGCTTGCCAGCTTCCAAATAATTGGGGGCACACTCACTCTAGCCGTCGGCGGAAACCGCAGACTGCGTGGGAGGCAGCCTGGAGTTTAAACGAGTTTAAACTCGAGGCCGCTTTACTGGGCGTGACCCTGGCCTGCAAATTATGCTAATTAGCGTGACAGAGTCACGCCCTGTACTACTAACACTCAATATTAAGCTTTTGAGCATAAAGCCACAATAAAATGTGCAAGTTATTGGTTGTCATGTCATTCTTATCTATTATGCTTACTACAGGGTGTCCCAAAAAAATGACAACATTTCTTTTTGCTGCCATTTTCGCAAATTTTGACCAAATTGTCTGAAATTTGAAACATAAGTGCCGAAAAAGTGGGAATTTTATGTGTTAAAGTTTGGTGCATCAGGAGGGACCCAATCCTGAGAAATTCAACAATATATAAAATTGAGAAATTTCAATTAAATGTAGAAACAGCATCAAAAATGGAAACTTTTCTTTTTGCTGTATCTTCTTTAACTTTTGTCAGAATTGGATGAAATTTTGAATATATGCGCAGACATTTTGTAGGTCATAAGTTCTGGCATTAATCAGTCCATATCGCTAGTACTTGGAAACTAAAGAAAATCAGAGTTTTACTGCAGCAAAATGAAGAACGTGCAAACTCTGAGAACTAAGGAATAAGAACACCATCCAGATGACCTCCGTTTGAGTTAATACACTGCTGCAACCGTTTCCCATAAGCATCATAAAAAGTTCTTAGCATGTTTGGGGTGAAGACTGAATTACGCTTACAGGAGCTTATTACAACTAAGGGACGCGAAACTCAATGTTGTAGTGGTATTGTGACCGGCATTTTTTATGTCAAGAGCTGGGCTGGGTTCATGCGCCAACTTTTGATCTACAAATCAACCCGTTATTCTGCGCATATATTCAAAAGATCCATCCGACCAAAATTAAAGAAGATACAGCAAAAAGAAAAGTTTCCTTTTTTGATGCTGTTTCTACATTTAATTGAAATTTCTAAATTTTATATATTGTTGAATTTTCAACTGGGTCAATCCTGATGCACCAAATTTTAACACATAAAATTCCCACTTTTTTGGCACTTATGTTTCAAATTTCAAACAATTTGGTCAAAAATTGCGAAAATGGCAGCAAAAAGAAATGTTGTCATTTTTTTGGGACACCCTGTAGTTTGCTGTGAGGAAGGGGCTATCATTGTATAATTCTGGAACACAAATTCTCATTTCATATGCACTTTTACAGCGGAGGCAAAAGTGAAAGCTTTTATCACGCACGGTGGCTACAACAGTCTGATGGAAGCAGTTCAACTTGGAGTTCCTTTGATTGTTATGCCGCTGTTCGGGGACCAAAGACCGAACGCCAAAAGAGTTGAAAGATCAGGAGTGGGTGTGGTTCTGAATAAGATCACTTTGTCTCAACAGTCAGTTTGAAGACTAGCTGCTGTCTTGCTAAAGAGGGTAAGTTTTAATATGAAAAGTGTTCTGTGGTTTTTTGACAGTGAGATTCACTCTAACAGCGCATTTCAGAGTTGCAAGCAAAGCAAAGTTGATTGTCAGATGAGTCAGAATAAACCGGTTTTGCATTGGAAACTGCCATTAGATGGCTGGAATTTCTAGTGAGTATAAAAGTTTGGACAGTCTGAAACCAGAATCCAGACACATGGGTCTGGTCGCCTACTACATGGTTGATGTGTCTCTATTCTTATTTGGTCTGCTGCTTATTTTGATTTGGATGTGTGTGATGTGTTGCAAATTTGTTTGGAGAACGGTCATAAATCGACGATTCAAACCTAAGAAGGATTAGTGATTTTGCCCGTTTTGTTAGCTATTAGATATGTATGTAAAATGTGCATTAAAGGGCAGAATATAAGTATGTACTCTATGTTGATAGATAGATACATAGGTACGTAGGTTGCACAGGGTTCGTCAATAAACAACCCAGAAGCTGTATTACCCTCATCTCATTAATGACTTGAATGAATTTTTTTGAATAAAAAACAGCAACAAGTCCTGAAAGATTTGTAAAAAAATTATTAACTTATTCATAATAAATACCAGTATGTGCAGTACTCATACCATGTAACAGGGGGGGGGGTCTGGGGGGTTCTGCCCCCCACCCGAAATAGGCCAGACCCCCCGGTATGGGCACCCCCCCCCCGAGACGATTTCACCGACCCCCCCCCCCCCTCCGATTTTTTCTGGCAAGTAATTTTCGAGCAATTTTTGTAATTTTTACATTTCATACACAAAAATTGCCAAAATCGCCTGCAAACAGCACTTTTTAGCTCGTATTTTCAGCTTTGATTTTTGGCAATTTTTAGTAATTATTCCTTTTCGATTTTTTGAGCGTTTTTTAGTGCTCCCTTTTCAACTCATTCGGGTCCACCCCCCCGCAGCCCCAGCCCCCCCCCCCCCCCCCCCCCCCCGGTGGATGACCTGTTACATGTGGCAGTATTTTAGTGCTGTTTATGTACTGAATATTACATTGGAATTTCAAAATCCTGCTCTATTTGAACTCAATATTCTGTAAGTTTATTAAATGGGGTTAGGTTACAGTATTACAGAAATATGTCTCTTTTTCAGAATTCTTGGTTCCATTATGTATAACTGTTTTTCTTCAGACAAACAAGGTTTACCACCAAAAATACAGTAATATTGGCACCTTTTCATTATGTACTTCTCACTTCAGAATAAAATGGTCTCCTTTTAGTACCTGGTCCATGTCAGCATTTTTGCTGTTTATCATTCTGGGCACCTGTAATGTAGTAATTTATGGATGGTTTTTCTCTAGTGGGATCACTGATTGAGGAGTAACTACAGTATGTTCTTTCCATTTTTGTACCTGTGTGGTCTCATGTTAGGACTCTGCACTCAGTGTGTTAATAGGAGTCATCCTGTCTGGCTACCTATTTGTTTTATGCTTTCTATGGCCTATGGGATTTAGAGCTGTGTCACCTGTTTTAATGTCGTTGGTTTGTTGGCATTTGTGGAGCGTTGTTTGGGGACAGGAGCTGGAGGCTGTCTGTCTGGTTTGGCTTTTTCCGGAAAACGAGAATGGAGAGAGTTTTACGATGGCAATTGACCAAGGTGGATTCGGTTGCCAGTTTTAAGTCTTATGCTAACTTTGATTTGCATTTCGTTGCGTATGCACCGGGTGCAGTTATCCGTCCTTTTTTGAGTGTGTTGCCGTCTGCCGTCTGACTGCTAATATAGTTTATTCTTAGTTCCTGCTCTGGATTTTTTTAAATTAGTGGTTTTGGATGTCATTAGTTAAAGTTTATATATGGTACCATAAATAAAGGTTAAGTGTGTGATGTGGGTGTTTGGTGTTTGTTTTGTGTATAGTATGTTGAGTAGTATTTATGTGAAATAGTGGGGGTGGTTTTCTTTGTCTGAGGTGATGAAACGGGTTGAGTTGAGAGTTTTCGCGGCATGGTGAACCCCTGTACCAATCAAGGCCGGGTAGGGGGTCTACTAGTTTCTAGATTATGCTTCGCTGGGAATCTAATTCAGTCAATCATGACTCACCTGCAAACTAAAATCGTTTGGCTAATTGACTACTACATAACTAAAAATGCTAATAGCTTGGACTGCTAACTATTAGCTCCAAACAGGAACTGAGTCTAATGGCGACATGATCTTGCAGGTGTGGCAATCAAATAGTCAGCAACTGACCCTGCAGCAGAAGCTGGCTAGAAGTGCGGAGAGGAACTTGGCTATCATGGGTAGCATGTTGTGCTGTGACGTTTACCTGTGGGCCTTTGAAGAGTGGTGGGATGGAATCGGAGGATTCACCACCATGCCCGTCGTAATACTCTTCACTAATCTCAACCCGTTTTTGCTTATCACCTTCAGTAGCAAGTTTAGAAAGGCTTACACCACTTACTGGTGCAGCCTGCATGTCACTACTGTGCAGCCTTTTCACAGTTAGAGTACGGTACTGTTGTTTGTGTATTGTGATTTACTATGATCATGTGATGTGACTATATATTTCTGATTTTTGTGAAGACTTGGGAAAATTGTCAGACTGGAACGAAACTGTGGATACCCATTGTTGGCTATTTCAGTCAGGCACTTAACGCCGTTTATTGTATTGGTACCATATATGGTGAAGGTACTTAGGCTAGTGGCACCATCTTTGGTGTGTCATATAATACATAGGCTAATTTAAATAAAATCAGAGCAGGTAACCCAAGAATAGAAACTATATTAGCAGTCAGACGGCGAGGCGGCCGTCCAATCAGCAGCGTCGAAAAAAGGGGCGGATAACTGCGCAGTGCATGCGCGCCCGTCATGCAAATCCAAAGTTAGCATAAGACTTTATAAACTGGCAGCCGAGATCCACCTTGGTCAGTTGCTGCTGGAGTCGTAAGAAAGCTCTCCCGTTCTCGTTTTCCGGGGAGAAGAAGCCAAACCGAGACCGGACAGCCTCCAGCTCCTGTCCCCAGTGGATCGCGGCTGCCACTGAACATCCCCAACCGGAAACCAACGTCTAGTTAAGGCAGGTGAGCGGAGCTGCTAACATCGCCATAATGGCTAGAACTTGGCTTAATAATAGGTGCCAGACAGGTGACTCCATATCACTAGGAGAGTCCTCTGAGACCACACAGGTACTTGATAGTAGTGAATGAACTGTATACTGATCCAACTAGTGATCCCATAGATGTAGGAAAAATCCTAATTATACTTAAGGTGAGATGATAAAGGGTAACAGATAGTGCTGTTTATAGTACCCCAGGTACTATAAATGGAGACCGATTTTTATTCTGAAGTGAGAAGTTATCATTATGAAAGGTGCCAATATTACTGTATTTTTGGTGGTAAACCTTGTTTGTCTGAAGAAAAACAGTTATACATAATGGAACCATAGAGGTTCTGATGTACGTAAAGAACACGTTTTTTATACTGTTTCCCTACTTACCTATTGATAAATTAAGATTTGTTAGTTCCTTATAATAGAGAGATTTTGTAAAGTTCATTGTAGTTTGAGTACTTAAACAACTATAGAGTACTGATACTGTAAAGGTATTCATCCGCCGATGGGGGGAGGGGGGTTGGGGGGGGGTCTGGCGCCGGCCGGGGGGCTGACCAAAATTTTGGGGGAGGGGGTGGGCACTAAAAAAACGCTAAAAATCGAAAAAATCGCAATTTTTTGGCTAAAAATTGCCAAAAATCGCTGGGTGAAATAAGCTAAAAAGTGTGTTTTGCAGGTGATTTTGGCAATTTTTGTGTATGAAATTGTAAAAAATTGCAAAAATGTCGAAAATTTAGCCAGAAAAATCGGAGGGGGGGGTCGGTAAATCGCGGGGGGGGGGGGTCCCCATCCGGGGGGCTCTGGCCTATTTCGGGGGGGGGGCAGACCCCCCCCAGACCCCCCCCTGTTACATGTTTGATTACTGGACATGACTGGTATTTATTATGAATAAGTTAATAATTTTTTTTACAAATCTTTCAGGACTTGTTGCTGTTTTTTATTCAAAAAAATTCATTCAAGTCGATTGAGATGAGATGCAGGGTAGATACAGCTTGCTGGGTTGTTTATTGACGAACCCTGTGCAACCTACGTACCTATGTATCTATCTATCAACATAGAGTACATACTTATATTCTGCCCTTTAATGCACATTTTACATACATATCTAATAGCTAACAAAACGGGCAAAATCACTAATCCTTCTTAGGTTTGAATCGTCGATTTATGACCGTTCTCCAAACAAATTTGCAACACATCACACACATCCAAATCAAAATAAGCAGCAGACCAAATAAGAATAGAGACACATCAACCATGTAGTAGGCGACCAGACCCATGTGTCTGGATTCTGGTTTCAGACTGTCCAAACTTTTATACTCAGCTAGAAATTCCAGCCATCTAATGGCAGTTTCCAATGCAGAAACCGGTTTATTCTGACTCATCTGAGCAATCAACTTTGCTTTGCTTGCAACTCTGAAATGCGCTGTTAAAGTGAATCTCACTGTCAAAAAACCACAGAACACTTTTCATATTAAAACTTACTCCTCTTTAAGCAAGACAGCAGCTAGTGCTTCAGAGACTGACTGTTGAGACAAAGTGATCTTATTCAGAACCACACCCACTCCTGATCTTTCAACTCTTTTGGCGTTCGGTCTTTGGTCCCCGAACAGCGGCATAACAATCAAAGGAACTCCAAGTTGAACTGCTTCCATCAGACTGTTGTAGCCACCGTGCGTGATAAAAGCTTTCACTTTTGCCTCCGCTATAAAAGTGCATATGAAATGAGAATTTGTGTTCCAGAATTATACAATGATAGCCCCTTCCTCACAGCAAACTACAGGGTGTCCCGAAAAATGACAACATTTCTTTTTGCTGCCATTTTCGCAATTTTTGACCAAATTGTTTGAAATTTGAAACATAAGTGCCAAAAAAGTGGGAATTTTATAATAAGTTAAAAATTTGGTGCATCAGGATTGACCCAGTCTGAGAAATTCAACAATATATAAAATTTAGAAATTTCAATTAAATGTAGAAACAGCATCAAAAATGGAAACTTTTTCTTTTTGCTGTATCTTCTTTAATTTTGGTCGGAATTGGATGCAATTTTCTGAATATATGCGCAGAATAACGGGTTGATTTGTAGATCAAAAGTTGGCGCATGAACCCAGCCCAGCTCTTGACATAAAAAATGCCGGTCACAATACAACGACAACATTGATTTTCGCGTCCCTTAGTTGTAATGAAGCTCCTGTAAGCGTAATTCAGTCTGTCACCCCAAACATGCTAAGAAATTTTTATGATGCTTATGGGAAACGGTTGCAGCAGTGTATTAACTCAAACGGAGGTCATCTGGATGGTGTTCTTATTCCTTAGTTCTCAGAGTTTGCACGTTCTTCATTTTGCTGCAGTGGGAAAACTCTGATTTTCTTTAGTTTCCAAGTACTAGCGATATGGACTGATTAATCCAGAACTTAGACCTACAAAATGTCTGCGCATATATTAAAAATTTCATCCATTGACAAAAATTAAAGAAGATACAGCAAAAAGAAAAGTTTCCATTTTTGATGCTGTTTCTACATTTAATTGAAATTTCTCAATTTTATACATTGTTGAATTCTCAGGATTGGGTCCCTCCCCGATGCACCAAACTTTAACACATAAAATCCCACTTTTTCGGCACTTATGTTTCAAATTTCAGACAATTTGGTCAAAATGTGCGAAAATGGCAGCAAAAAGAAAATGTTGTCATTTTTTTGGGACACCCTGTAGTAAGTATAATAGATAAGAATGACATGACAACCAATAACTTGCACATTTTATTGTGGCTTTATGCTCAAAAAGCTTATTATTGAGTGTTAGTAGCACAGGGCGTGACTCGTCGCTAATAGCATAATTTGCAGGCCAGGGTACGCCCAGTAAAGTGGCCTCGAGTTTCACTCCCTGTTGAAACTCCAGGCTGCCTCCCACGCAGTCTGCGGTTTCCGCCGACGGCTAGGAGTGAGTGTGCCCCCAATTATTTGGAAGCTGGCAAGCAGAGACAAAAACTATGGAAGCTGGCAAGCACAAATAAAAAAAGGCACTATAAAGAGGAAAGTACAGTTACCGGAAGCTGCGGAGCATGGGTAGCAAAAGTGCGGAGCAAGTGTGGGTGGCAGAAGTTGGGGAGAAAGAAAAGCATAATATAGAGGCGGTGCCTAAACTTATGCCAGAGCACGCGCGCCTGTGCTCCGAAAATGCACCTCGGAAGTGTATTTCAAATTATGTTTTGAGCTGAAGACCAATAAAAATCGGCACTTAAAGAGGCAAAGCACAGCTGCGGAGCAAGTGTGGCTGGCAGCAGCTGGTGAGTAAAGAAAAGATAATATAGAGCCTAAATTTATGCCAGAGCACGCGCGCCTTTTGTGCTCCGAAAAAACCTCAGCCGTCAAGGTACATTTCATAATAATGTAAGACGGCGAATAAAAACCGAGGCGTTAAACTCGAACATCACGTCATCTGGTAGTCTAAACAAAAGACGCTCCGTTTGGAAATGGATGCTCGACTGAAGATCGATTAGAAGGCACGTTCCAGTATGTTTAGTGAGTTTCTTAAATGGCATGGAGTAGCGCCCAGACAATTAAAAACAGAAAACTATCTCAATTCTAAAAGCTAATAAGTGGGTGGGTGGAGTTTCTACATTTCAGCTAGTTTTGCAATCAGTGTGCAGCTGATGGGCAAAGGCAATTTAGGAGTGGTCGGAAGTGTATTTCACAATTATGACAGCACAAACAAAAAAGAGGAAAGTTTAAACAGAAAACCTATCACATCTCTAATAGCTTTAACTGTTTTCTTGAAACGTGAACCGAACTGGTTCTTGTTGCGAACTTGAACAACGAAAAATTTATTTCTTCAAAGAGCCAATACAAATTAATGATTTAGTGAAGCACAAGTGTAAAAGCAGGTGGAAGCAAGGTTAAAAGAGGTGGAGGCGCAAGGTAAAAGCAGGTGGAAGCTCTAGTGTAAAAGCAGGTGGAAGCTCTAGTGTAAAAGCAGGTGGAAGCGCAAGTGTAAATCATGTGAAGGCTCTAGTGCAAAAGAAGTGGAAGTGCAAGTAAAAAAAGCAGGCGAGGTAAAAGTGTGTAAAAGCAGGTGGAAGTGAAGTGTAAAAGCAGGTGGAAGCTCTAGTGTAAAAGCAGTTGGAAGCTCTAGGTAAAAGCAGGTGGAAGCTTAGTGTAAAAGAGGTGGAAGCACAGGTCTAAAAGCAGGTGGAGGTGAAGTGTAAAAGCAGGTGGAAGCAGGTGGAAGCGCAAGTGTAAAATTAGTGAAAGCTCTAGTGAAAAAGCAGTGGAAGTGCAAGTGAAAAAGAGGTGGAGGTACAAGTGTAAAAGAGGTGGAAGTACAAGTGTAAAAGCAGGTGGAAGTGCAAGTGTAAAAGCAGGTGGAAGTGCAAGTGTAAAAGCAGGTGGAAGTGAAGTGTAAAAGAGGTGGAGGTACAAGTGTAAAAGCAGGTGGAAGTGCAAGTGTAAAAGAGGTGGAGGCAAGTGTAAAAGCAGGGGAAGTGCAAGTGTAAAAGAGGTGGAAGGTACAAGTGTAAAAGCAGATGGAAGTGAAAGCGTAAAAGCAGGTGGAGGTACAAGTGTAAAAGCAGATGGAAGTGCAAGTGTAAAAGCAGGTGGAGGTACAAGTGTAAAGCAGGTGGAAGTGAAGTGTAAAAGCAGGTGGAAGTGAAGGTAAAAGCAGGTGGAAGCGCAAGTGAAGAAAAGCAGGTGGAGGCGCAAGTGTAAAAGCAGGTGGAAGTGCAAGTGGAAGAAAAAGCAAGTGAAAAGAAGCGCAAGTGTAAAAGCAAGTGAAGTGCAGGAGTGTAAAAGCAGGTGGAAGCGCAAGTGAAAAAAGCAGGTGGAGGTACAAGTGTAAAAGCAGAGTGGAAGTGCAAGTGGAAGAAAGCAAGTGGAAGCACAAGTGTAAAGCAAGTGAAAGCGCGAGTGTAAAAGCAAGTGGAAGTGCAAGTGTAAAAGCAGGTGGAAGCGCAAGTGAAAAAGCAGGTGAAGGTACAAGTGTAAAAGCAGGTGGAAGTGCAAGTGGAAGAAAGCAAGTGGAAGCACAAGTGTAAAAGCAAGTGAAAGCGCGAGTGTAAAAGCAAGTGGAAGTGCAAGTGTAAAAGCAGGTGGAAGCGCAAGTGAAAAAGCAGGTGGAGGTACAAGTGTAAAAGCAGGTGGAAGTGCAAGTGGAAGAAAGCAAGTGGAAGCACAAGTGTAAAAGCAAGTGAAAGCGCGAGTGTAAAAGCAAGTGGAAGTGCAAGTGTAGAAGCAGGTGGAAGCGCAAGTGAAAAAGCAGGTGAAGGTACAAGTGTAAAAGCAGGTGGAAGTGCAAGTGGAAGAAAGCAAGTGGAAGCACAAGTGTGAAAGCAAGTGGAAGCGCAGGTGTAAAAGCAAGTGAAACCACAAGTGTAAAAGCAAGTGAAAGCACAAGTTTAAGAGCAAGTGGAGGCGCAAGTGTAAAAGCAAGTGGAAGTACAAGTGGAAGCTCAAATCTAAAAGCAAGTGAAAACGCAAGCATAAAAGCAAGTGAATGCGCAAGTGTAAAAGCAAGGAAAATACAAGTGTAAAAGCAGGCGAAAGCACAAGCATAAAAGCAAGCGAAAGCACAAGTGTGAAAGCAGGCGAAATCACAAGCATAAAAGCAAGTGGAAGCGCAAATCTAAAAGCAATGGTAAACGCAAGCATAAAAGCAAGCGAAAGCGCAAGTGTAAAAGCAAGTGGAAGCTCTAGTGTAAAGTCAAGTGGAAGCGCAAGCATAAAAGCAACTGCATGTGCAAGCATAAAAGCAAGTGAATGCACAAGTGAAAGTACAAGTGAACCTGTGTGAAAACTGAGTGGAGGAAGGAAGGAATGAACAAATGAATTAATGAATCATTTAGACTCATGATTGACTCCTTGTGAATCATGATTGACTCATTTAGACTCATGATGATTGACTCCTTGTGAATCATGATTGACTCCATGTGAATCATGATTGACTCATTTAGACTCATGATTGACTCATTTAGACTCATGATTGACTCATTTAGACTCATGATTGACTCCATGTGAATCATGATTGACTCATTTAGACTCATGATTGATTCCTTGTGAATCATGATTGACTCATTTGACATTTTTATTGACTCTTTCGATTCAATTGGTATTGCCATATGGAGATGTCTGCAATTATTGGCTGACCTACTTTACTTTTCTTTATCAAGTTAATTGACTGTGAGCTACTGTTTTGAATCATATGCATGCATGTCCATTTCTTAATGTTTTGACAATCTGTTAACTCAATAAAGAAAGGATTCCAATCACATACCATTTTATGTTTCAAGTTTGTTGTAATTTTTAACATGGTTATTACCGTGTTTGTCACTGGTCATCTTCATCACTGTCTTCTTCTTTGCCTTCATTTGGGTCCAGCCATGCTTCAATTACATCAATATTTTTCTTGATTACATTGCGCAACAGAAATTTTCGTTTATGCCATGCTTTATCGAGTTTAAACTCGTTTAAACTCCAGGCTGCCTCCTACGCAGTCTGCGGTTTCCGCCGAAGGCTAGAGTGAGTGTCCCCCAATTATTTGGAAGCTGGCAAGCAGAGACAAAAACCATGGAAGCTGGCAAGCACAAATAAAAAGGCACTATAAAGAATCAAAGAGGCACTATAAAGAGGCTGGAGAGCAAGTGTGGGTGGCAGCAGCTGGGGAGCAAAGAAAAGCAAATATAGAGGCGGTGCCTAAATTTATGCCAGAGCACGCGCGCCTTTGTGCTCCGAAAAAGCACCACGGCAGGCGAGGTGTATTTCATAAGACAGCGAATAAAAACCGCAGGCGCATTAAACTCGAACATCACGTCATCTTCGCAAAAGACGCTCCGTTTGGAAATGGACGCTCGACTGACAGATCGATTAGCAAGGCACTGTTTCAGTATGTTTAGTAGGGTTTCTTAAAATGACATGGAGTCAGCGCCCAGACTATTAAAAACAGAAAACTATCTCAATTCTAAAAGCTAATAAGTGGGTGGGTGGAGTTTCTACATTTCAGCTACTTTTGCAATCTGTGGGCAGCTGGTGGGGAAAGGCAATTTAGGAGTCGTCGGAAGTGCATTTCACAATTATTTGCCAGCACAAACAAAAAAGAGGCAAAGTTTAAAACAGCAAACCAATCACATCTCTAATAGCTTATAACTGTTTATCTTGAAACGTGAACCGAACTGGTTCTTGTTGCGCAATATTGAACAACGAAAAATTTCATTTCTTCAAAGCACGCCAATACAAATTAATGATTTAATGAAGCGCAGGTCTAAAAGCAGGTGGAAGTGCAAGTGTAAAAGCAGTTGGAAGCTCTAGTGTAAAAGCAGTTGGAAGCTCTAGTGTAAAAGCAGTTGGAAGCTCTAGTGTAAAAGCAATTGGAAGCTCTAGTGTAAAAGCAGTTGGAAGCTCTAGTGTAAAAGCAGTTGGAAGCTCTAGTGTAAAAGTAGTTGGAAGCTCTAGTGTAAAAGCAGGTGGAAGCGCAAGTGCAAAAGCAGGTGGAAGTGCAAGTGCAAAAGCAGGTGGAGGTGCAAGTGTAAAAGCAGTTGGAAGCTCTAGTGTAAAAGCAGTTGGAAGCTCTAGTGTAAAAGCAGTTGGAAGCTCTAGTGTAAAAGCAGTTGGAAGCTCTAGTGTAAAAGCAGTTGGAAGCTCTAGTGTAAAAGCAGTTGGAAGCTCTAGTGTAAAAGCAGGTGGAAGCTCTAGTGTAAAAGCAGGTGGAAGTGCAAGTGTAAAAGCAGTTGGAAGCTCTAGTGTAAAAGCAGGTGGAAGCTCTAGTGTAAAAGCAGGTGGAAGCTCTAGTGTAAACGCAGGTGGAAGCTCTAGTGTAATAGCAGGTGGAAGCTCTAGTGTAAAAGCAGTTGGAAGCTCTAGTGTAAAAGCAGGTGGAAGCTCTAGTGTAAAAGCAGGTGGAAGCTCTAGTGTAAAAGCAGTTGGAAGCTCTAGTGTAAAAGCAGGTGGAAGCTCTAGTGTAAAAGCAGGTGGAAGCTCTAGTGTAAAAGCAGTTGGAAGCTCTTGTGTAAAAGCAGTTGGAAGCTCTAGTGTAAAAGCAGGTGGTGGTGCAAGTGTAAAAGCAGGTGGAAGTGCAAGTGTAAAAGCAGGTGGAAGTGCAAGTGTAAAAGCAGGTGGAGGTGCAAGTGTAAAAGCAGGTGGAGGTGCAAGTGTACAAGCAGGTGGAGGTGCAAGTGTAAAAGCAGGTGGAGGTGCAAGTGTAAAAGCAGGTGGAAGTGCAAGTGTAAAAACAGGTGGAAGTGAAAGCATAAAGGTAGGTAGAAGTGCAAGTGTAAAAGCAGGTGGAGGTGCAAGTGTAAAAGCAGGTGGAAGTGCAAGTGTAAAAGCAGGTGGAGGTGCAAGTGTAAAAGCAGGTAGAAGTGCAAGTGTAAAAGTAGGTGGAGGTGCAAGTGTAAAAGCAGGTGGAAGTGCAAGTGTAAAAGCAGCTGGAAGTGAAAGCATAAAAGCAGATGGAGGTGCAAGTGAACCTGTGTGAAAACAATGAACAAACAAACAAATGAACAAACAAATGAATGAATGAATGAATGAATCATTTAGACTCATGATTGACTCCTTATGAATCACGATTGACTCCTTGTGAATCATGATTGACTCATTTAGACTCATGATTGACTCCTTATGAATCACGATTGACTCATTTAGACTCATGATTATTGACTCCTTGTGAATCATGATTGACTCATTTAGACTCATGATTGACTCCTTATGAATCACGATTGACTCATTTAGACTCATGATTATTTGCAAGTGTAAAAGCAGGTGGAGGTGCAAGTGTAAAAGCAGGTGGAGGTGCAAGTGTAAAAGCAGGTGGAGGTGCAAGTGTAAAAGCAGATGGAGGTGCAAGTGTAAAAGCAGGTGGAAGTGAATGCATAAAAGCAGGTGGAGGTGCAAGTGAACCTGTGTGAAAACAGAGTGGAGGAAGGAAAGAATGAACAAACGAATTAATGAACAAACAAACAAATGAACGAACAAATGAATGAATGATTGACTCATTTAGACTGATGATTGACTCTATGTGAATCATGATTGACTCATTTAGACTCATGATTGACTCCGTATGAATCACGATTGACTCATTTAGACTCATGATTATTGACTCCTTGTGAATCATGATTGACTCCTTGTGAATCATGATTGACTCATTTAGACTCATGATTGACTCATTTAGACTCATGATTGACTCCTTTTGAATCATGATTGACTCATTTAGACTCATGATTGACTCTTTCGATTCAATCGGTATTGGAATACCTGTGTGTATATTTCGTGTGCACATACGAAAATATACGTTTCAACACGAAAACCCGTCGCAGTTAGGTTTCACCAAGGTGACGAAAGACCTTCTAGAAAAAACAAATTTTCTTATCTGAAAAAAAGAATAGAGCTGAAAATGTATAACTGTCAAAGTTGTCTGAAGTCATTCTCATCGAGTTCAAATAGAGCAAGACATGAAAGAGGATTTCATAAGATTCAGGCTATGACTGAGGAAGGTGACAGTGACAATACAATGTCTGATGCTGACAGTGTTGATGAAAGTGAGAAACCAAATGAGGAACTCGTTAGTGGCACTGATGAGTCATCAGAAGATGAGACAGATGATGACAGAACATCAAATCTATGGCGAATGGTCATTGCAGAAAGTTGTGACCAGTTTAAGCAAGATCTTGAAACTCCACAACAGCTTTTGAGAGAACCACATTTGACAGAATTTTTGGAACTGGTTCGGTTTAACATAAAAAAACATGTTAAATTTGTTCAACTCCTGCAAAACGAAGACAAGACTTACAGACAAATATGCGATACAGCAGACAAGTATGAAAGAGAACACGATTTTGAGGAAGAAGAAGCAATGGATAAAGCATGGCACAAACGAAAATTTCTGTTGCGCAATGTTATCAAGAAAAATATTGATGTAATTCAAGCATGGCTGGACCCAAATGAAGGCGATGAAGATGACAGTGATGAAGAAGACCAGTGACAAACACGGTAATAACACTGTTAAAAATTACAACAAACTTGAAACATAAAATGCTATGTGATTGGAATCCTTTCTTTACTGAGTTAACAGATTTTCAAAACATTAAGAAATGGACATGCATGCATATGATTCAAAAGAGTGGCTCACAGTCAATTAACTTGATAAAGAAAAGTACAGTATGTCAGACAGCAATTGAACACATCTCCATATGGCAATACCGATTGAATCGAAAGAGTCAATAAAACAGAGTCAAATGAGTCAATCATGATTCACAAGGAGTCAATCATGAGTCTAAATGATTCAATCGTGATTCACAAGGAGTCAATAATCATGAGTCTAAATGAGTCAATTGTGATTCATAAGGAGTCAATCATGAGTCTAAATGAGTCAATCATGATTCACAAGGAGTCAATCATGAGTCTAAATGATTCAATCGTGATTCACAAGGAGTCAATCATGAGTCTAAATGAGTCAATCATGATTCACAAGGAGTCAATCATGAGTCTAAATGAGTCAATCATTCATTCATTTGTTCGTTCATTTGTTTGTTTGTTCATTAATTCGTTTGTTCATTATTTCCTTCCTCCACTCTGTTTTCACACAGGTTCACTTGCACCTCCACCTGCTTTTATGCATTCACTTCCACCTGCTTTTACACTTGCACCTCCATCTGCTTTTACACTTGCACCTCCGCCTGCTTTTACACTTGCACCTCCACCTGCTTTTACACTTGCACCTCCACCTGCTTTTACACTTGCACCTCCACCTGATTTTACACTTGCACCTCCACCTGCTTTTACACTTGCACCTCCACCTGCTTTTACACTTGCACCTCCACCTGCTTTTACACTTGCACCTCCACCTGCTTTTACACTTGCACCTCCACCTGCTTTTACACTTGCACCTCCACCTGCTTTTACACTTGCACCTCCACCTGCTTTTACACTTGCACCTCCACCTGCTTTTACACTTGCACCTCCACCTGCTTTTACACTTGCACCTCCACCTGCTTTTACACTTGCACCTCCACCTGCTTTTACACTTGCACCTCCACCTGCTTTTACACTTGCACCTCCACCTGCTTTTACACTTGCACCTCCACCTGCTTTTACACTTGCACCTCCACCTGCTTTTACACTTGCATCTCCACCTGCCTTTGCACTTGCACCTCCACCTGCTTTTACACTTGCACCTCCACCTGCTTTTACACTTGCACCTCCACCTGCTTTTACACTTGCACCTCCACCTGCTTTTCCACTTGCACCTCCACCTGCTTTTACACTTGCACCTCCACCTGCTTTTACACTTGCACCTCCACCTGCTTTTACACTTGCACCTCCACCTGCTTTTACACTTGCACCTCCACCTGCTTTTACACTTGCACCTCCACCTGCTTTTACACTTGCACCTCCACCTGCTTTTGCACTTGCACTTTCACCTGCTTTTATGCTTTCACTTCCACCTGCTTTTACACTTGCACTTTCACCTGCTTTTTCACTTGCACCTCCACCTGCTTTTACACTTGCACCTCCACCTGCTTTTACACTTGCACCTCCACCTGCTTTTACACTTGCACCTCCACCTGCTTTTACACTTGCACCTCCACCTGCTTTTGCACTTGCACCTCCACCTGCTTTTACACTTGCACCTCCACCTGCTTTTACACTTGCACCTCCACCTGCTTTTACACTTGCACCTCCACCTGCTTTTGCACTTGCACCTCCACCTGCTTTTACACTTGCACCTCCACCTGCTTTTACACTTGCAGTTCCACCTGCTTTCACACTTGCACCTCCACCTGCTTTTACACTTGCACCTCCACCTGCTTTTACACTTGCACCTCCACCTGCTTTTACACTTGCACCTCCACCTGCTTTTGCACTTGCACCTCCACCTGCTTTTACACTTGCACCTCCACCTGCTTTTACACTTGCACCTCCACCTGCTTTTACACTTGCAGTTCCACCTGCTTTCACACTTGTACTTCACTAAATCATTAATTTGTATTGGCGTGCTTTGAAGAAATGAAATTTTTCGTTGTTCAATATTGCGCAACAAGAACCAGTTCGGTTCACGTTTCAAGATAAACAGTTATAAGCTATTAGAGATGTGATTAGTTTGCTGTTTTAAACTTTGCCTCTTTTTTGTTTGTGCTGGCAAATAATTGTGAAATACACTTCCGACCACTCCTAAATTGCCTTTGCCCATCAGCTGCACACAGATTGCAAAACTAGCTGAAATGTAGAAACTCCACCCACCCACTTATTAGCTTTTAAAATTGAGATAGTTTTCTGTTTTTAATTGTCTGGGCGCTGACTCCATGCCATTTTAAGAAACCCTACTAAACATACTGAAACAGTGCCTTGCTAACCGATCTGTCAGTCGAGCGTCCATTTCCAAACGGAGCGTCTTTTGCGAAGATGACGTGATGTTCGAGTTTAATGCGCCTGCGTTTTTAATTCGCTCTCTTACACATTATTATGAAATGCACCTTGCCGTCGGAGGTGTTTTTTCGGAGCACAAAGGCGCTCCTGCGGTTTTTATTTGCCGCTTGCCAATAATTGTGTAATACACCGGCCGAGGTGATTTTTCGGAGCACAAAGGCGTGCGTGCTCTGGCATAAATTTAGGCACCGCCTCCATATTACGCTTTTCTTAGCTGCCCAGCTGCTGCCAGCCACACTTGCTCCGCAGCTTTTGCTACCTATGCTCCGCAGCTGTACTTTGCCTTTTTATAGAGCCTTTTTTTTATTTGTGCTTGCCAGCTTCCATGGTTTTTGTCTCTGCTTGCCAGCTTCCAAATAATTGGGGAGCACACTCACTCTAGCCTTCGGCGGAAACCGCAGACTGCGTAGGAGGCAGCCTGGAGTTTAAACGAGTTTAAACTCGAGGCCACTCTACTGGGCGTGAGACTGGCAAGCAAATTATGCTAATTAGCGTGACAGAGTCACGCCCTGTACTACTCGGAACCCTATTTTGGGTTACTGAAACCCTAATTTCGGTTACTGAAACTCTAAATTGGGTTCCAGAACCCTAATTTGGGTTTCTGGTGGGCCGAAATAGGGTTCCGGAACCCTAATTTGGGTTTCTGTAGGGCCGAAATAGGGTTCCGGAACCCTAATTTGGGTTACTGAAACCCTAAATAGGGGTCCGGAACCCTAATTTGGGTTTCTGGAGGGCCGAAATAGGGTTCCGGAACCCTAATTTGAGTTACTGAAACCGTAAATAGGGTTCTAGAACCCTAATTTGGGTTTCTGGAGGCCCAAAATAGGGTTCTGGAACCCTAATTTGGGTTTAAAAATCTCTAAAGAAGGTTCCAGAAATGCATTTTAACTGTATTATGTCGAATAAAATGGGTTTTTTGCACGTTTTAAAGCAAAATTAGCTTTTTTTGCACATTTTAAATTAAAAATAAGGTTTTTTCCACGTTTTACAGCAAAAATAGGGTTTTAAACGGAATTTTTGCACTTCAGACAGGATTTTTACCCCATTTTTAGTCCTCAAAACCCTGTTTTGAGCCCAAAAAAAGGTCGCTGAAACCCACTTTTGGACACCAAAAAAAGGTCGCTGAAACCCCCTTTGGGCATAGCCCTGAAACCCTATTTTGGACCGCTATTTTGAAGAACGAAATAGGATGCTAGCACCTTCAGAAATGTGAGATAGAACAGCACCTATAGCATTTGTCAAATCAATTGTGATCCGAATTTAGTGTTTCTCTGGTTGTTCGTGCCAGGACCGGACTGACCTAGATTTGGGTTGAGCTAAGCCCGGACAGCTGGGCAGTGTCGTTGATTTTGGTCGCGCAAAGTTGCGGTTAACGAAGATTTTGTTAAAGATAAAGAAGTTAGTAACTTACTTATACAGATGCATATATAGATCTGTTTCATACGGGAGCAAGCGAAACCCGCAGACTAAACATCTACAAACAAGAGTTTGAGAAGAATAATACACCAATCACTTACTTATATCTGTTTTTGCAATGGTGGCGCTTTTTAAGCGCACCGACTAGCATGCGGCTACACTTGGCGCACTGGAGTCCCTTTTTCGATGGTCTGGGTCTGTGCCTTACCTCCGTCATGATCGGGATGCGACCACGATCGAGTACCCTCCACAAAGCGGTACACTCCAGTAGTAGTAGTAGTAGATTCGGTCTACTAACCTTTGGGTCGCCTTACCAGAGCAGAGCCCCTAGCGCATGTGTTATACATATCATTCATTCTCTGGTGAATTCTTTCTTTTTTGTTGTTTACCCCAAATATATGCAGGCTCTAGTGAATTGGAAGATGACTCGTCCTCATGAAATGGTGGCCCCATGCACGTTTTGTAACCAGTCACAGGCCACATTCCCTTAAGTTGCATGCTGGATCCATACCAATTCTCCCAACCTAAAAGTAAACGAAATATTGAATTACGCTTCTTTTTTGAAAGAGCATTAAAAATAGACATAGACCGGTGTCGTGTGAGTGTGTGTACGTACAGCATATGTATGTATAAGTGTGCACATGCGTTTCAGGTGTGATTCTGGTATTTGCATGTAATGGTGTTTTATAGAGCTGTCAATCCGCGCTAGAATTAGGTGTCAGCTCAGACTGTAAGGCCGTAACGGGCGAGCTGCCCTGATAAGCCAGATTTCCAGCCATATGAGTCCAAACTCAGGTCGATTCCACTCTATCGCTATGACGGAGCACTCAAGGCCATCCAGGAGTTGGCAGATTTGGGCATCTGGACCAAGGTGGATCGAGCAACAGTGGTCAACCCTCTGGTTGCAGCTGACAAACCAGATGGCTCAGTTCGTGTAACCACTGACTTCACACGTCTCAACCGTTACGTCAACCCGGTTCGATTTCCACTACCCAACATCAGGGATGTGCACCAACGCCTTTCCAAGTCAAAGGTCTTCACAACCTTGGACCTTGTCAAGTTCTACCACAACATCGCTCTGCATGAGGACAGCAAGTCACTCACTGCTACAATCACACCACTGGGTTTGTTCCAGTACAACCGTCTACCCATGGGATTGTGTGATGCAGGTGCTGCTGCCCAGAAGTTCATCTTTGAGCTACTGCAGGACATTCAGGGATGCATCCCCTATGTAGATGACATCATTGTGCACGCTCCTGACCAGGCAATGCATGACCAGACTCTTCACCGTGTTTTGGAGAAGTTACATGATGCTAACCTCCGGCTCAACGTGAAGAAGTGCAAGTTTGCTCAGTCTGAGGTCAAGTTCCTGGGTCGAGTGGTATCGTTTGGTTGCATCAGACCAGCCAAAGAGAATTTGCAGCCCATCCTCAACTTTCCTGTGCCAACAAACAAGAAGGAAGTTCAGTGTTTCCTCGGTATGCTCAACTACCAGTCTGAGTATATCCCTGAGCTGCATCAGCTGGCAGAACCGCTCAGAGCTCTCACAAGGAAGGCACCAAGCAAGTCCGGCAAGACTCCAAGAAACTATGTCGAGTTTCTCTGGGGTCCTCAACAGCAGAAAGCCTTTGATGCACTCAAAGCAGCTGTGTCAGCGGATCTTCAACTGGCTCTGTTCGATCCCAACAGACCAACGATCCTGACAACTGACGCCAGCGACTGTGGAATCGGTGCTACGCTCAGCCAAATCCAACCCAACGGGAAGGAGCGACCAGTGGCTTACGGTAGTCACACACTCGACGAACGCCAGAGGAATTACTCAGCCAGTGAACGAGAAGCTCTCGCTGCCATGTTCTTTGCTGAGTACTGGGAAAAATTCCTCCTGGGCCGTCACTTCACTCTCAGGACTGGTCACCAGGCACTCACTTCACTGCTCAAGCAATGTGGCAAGGGCCGTCAAAGCGCTATGTTCGAGCGTTGGTTCGAACGCTTAAGCATGTTCAACTTCTCAGTTAAACACCTGCCTGGCAAGTCCAACATTGTCGCAGATGCTCTCAGTCGCATCCCTGAGAAGCATGTCAATTCTGCACATGATGGTGTGCAGGATCCCTTCATTCGCGCTCTTCATGCTGTGGCCGAGACACCCAAAAGCCCAACTTGGAAATGCCTCCAGCAAGCTACTGCAAGGGATCCATTGCTTCAGCTGGTTACACAGCATCTCAAGCAAAGCACCCCCAAGTCTCACCTTCCTAAGTCTCAGTACTCCTACAAGTCAGTGTGGGAATCGCTCACTGTGGAAGATGGATGCATCTCTCGCGAAGGCCGGGTCGTACTACCCCAGACACTGTGGCGCCAAGTTCTTCAGCTTGCACACAAGGGACACCTGGGCATCGATCGCATGAAACGCCTGCTTCGCATCAGCTACTGGTGGCCTGGCATGGACTCTCATGTGACGCACACTGTCAAATCCTGCCAGCCATGCGAGCAGAGCTCCAAGTCAACGCCAAGGACCAAGGTTCCAGTCCAGGAGCGGCCAAGACCCACTACACCTTGGACTGAATTGGCTATCGACATTACCGGTCGATTCGCCAATGCTCCTGATGGTCGCGGCTACTGTGTAGTGCTCATCGACTACATGTCAAGTTTTCCAGAAGTGCTATGGACTGAGGACACCAGCAGTACAACCATCATCAACTGGCTCACTGAACTCTTTGCCAGATGCGGTCATCCTGCGCAGATTCTCAGTGACAATGGTCCCCAGTTCACCAGCCATGCATTTGTCAACTTCTTGACCAGCAGAGGCATTCGGCACATGCGCATCACTCCCTACAGTCCAGAACGCAATGGATTGGTTGAGAGGTTCAACGGCACTCTCAAAGGCGTTATCGAAACGCTACCTCCCAGTCCAAATCGTCACATTTGGGATGCTGCCGTGCTCGAATTTCTTGCCACCTATCGATCTACACCTACCGCTCAGAGCAAGAGCCCTGCTGAGTTGATGTTTGGCAGACAAGCACGATTACCGTTCCAGTTTGCTCAGCCGATTGCCAAGCCAGAGCCTACTGCTGCAAGCACACAACCCAACCCAGTGCACACTTTCCAAGTGGATCGCCGCCTCATTGGCAGAATTCATTTTCCTGGTCCATTTCGGAGGGGGGAGAAGGTTCGTGTGAAGAAGCCGGCAGTCCAAGTTCGCAAGGGTTAATCGCCATACACTCAACCACTGACTGTCGTGGAAGTATTGGGCTATTGGACGTACAGGCTTGAGGATGGACAAGTTGTCAATGCCAGATGCTGTAAACGCCATTACAACGCCCCTCTTGCCTCAGATGATGAGCAACAACAAACGAATCGTCAAGCTGGTCAGGCTGAAGTAGGACACGGTCCGCAAACGCCTCAGCAGCAAGCACCGCCTAACCAGTCACCAGCGCATTCAGGAACACCATTCTTCACACCTCCGCAGCAGCAACGCTACAACCTACGCGACCGGCGGAAGATTCAAGCTCCCAAACACCTGATCTTTGATAAATGACTGCTGCCATTGTTTTGTAACTTATTGTACCGCCGGCTCATCACTCTTCTCTCTCTCTATGGAAGAGGGGGGTGGTGTCGTGTGAGTGTGTGTATGTACAGCGTATGTACGTATAAGTGTGCACGTGCGTTTCAGGTGTGATTCTGGTATTTGCATGTAATGGTGTTTTATAGAGCTGTCACCCCGCGCTAGAATTAGGTGTCAGCTCAGACTGTAAGGCCGTAACGGGCGAGCTGCCCTGATAAGCCATTATGCCTGCTTGTCTGCGCGTCCTGCTGTTCCCTAGCCTTGACAATTGATAACGTGCGGCTATTTCTAAGTAAACCGCATTTGTTGCAACAGCCTCAGCCACATACACTCGGTCACCGGCGCCGCGCAACCACCTAGCCCATAACAACCTGCATGGTATGATCCACCTAAGACCGAACCAACACACCAGGATTTTGGAGCAAAGTGGGCACATGAAGGTAGGTGCGCTACTAGGTCACCACGATGCACAACTCGAAAAGCAAATGGCACCAAATTTCCAAATGCTATTGTGAAGTCAGAGTTTCCAACTCTTGGGGAACCATACGTTATCACATTCAGCTTTCTACTTTGTATCAAATTCTCATGTCTTATTTGAGCTGCTGCTAAAATGGCAAGCGCTCCACCAAGTGAGTGTCCTGTGCAAGCAACCATGTAGGATGGGTAATCAACGATGGCTGCGCGGAGGACTGGTTGCAGTTTCACCCATAATCGATCAAATGCAGTTTGAAAGTACCGATTTGTTTTCCCTCCAATCGGATGAGGAATGGATGGCTGAAAACTCTTTACAGCTTCCATTACCACCTGCAGTATGCCTTCTGAGCTTCTGAATGATTCTAAAATCATGTTCTCCACTTCACTTAGTGCCAGCAGACCCAAACAGTGGTTTCCCAAAATATCGCACTTGACACGTGCGTGACGCAGTTCACCTTCCTATCTATTATTATGATGAGTTATTTCAGTTCACTCTAATTGTATTCGCTTAATTAATTCACTTTAGTTTGTCTACGTTTCTTAAGTTGCAGTTTACCAAATTGGTTTAATCGTCTGGGCCGTATTATTCTGTCTTGTCACGAGCCGTTATTAGGCCAATGTACATTGTCACATTTTATTCTGGTCCTTTCGATTGGTGTGCAATTTTGAGTATATACAGTCTGGTTTCCCGGCTGCGTCCCGAGCGGTCGCCTCGACGAGTCGGTGAGTAAAAGAATAAAGTTTATAAATATTCTAGTGTTTAATTCCTAGTAATTTTAATTCGCTCTCAAGCAGGTTCAAGGCCTCCAAGCCGAG
Organism: Sabatieria punctata; assembly: GCA_030248155.1. NCBI lineage: Eukaryota > Metazoa > Nematoda > Chromadorea > Araeolaimida > Comesomatidae > Sabatieria > Sabatieria punctata. Next base: position 58,539 of record JASANB010007191.1, read on the forward strand.
GTGGTCCGGCCGGTGCTCTCGTTGGTCTCATTCTAAAATTCTAAACTAAACCAAAAAGCGTCACATCTTTTTGGAGGAGACGACGACCGGGAAGTTGCTAAAATTCCCTGGTGGCGCTTTCGAGACCGGTCTATTCTAGATTTTTCAGAACTAAAACGTAAGGATCGCTAACGGTGGTGAGGCTTGGATTTGTTTGAGTGCGTGGTATACCAGACTGGTTGTTAGGGCTAAATCCAACTGCTATTGCACTGGATTTGGGAGCCTGATCGATAATCTGAAACAGTGAAATTCTAGTTTTGGCCCCCTAATAAACAGATTCTCGACTTTGGGAGTGACTTAATTTCTTGCACACAGAGTGCAAGAACATTCTAGAATTTGGGCAACTGCTAATTATTTCTAGACAGTGGGCGAGAATAGTCCCACGGACCTAACGTCCTGTAGCCTAGGGCAAAAAGGTAGCCGGAATTAGGCGACAAAGTGGCCGCAAACAGTGGTTATAATTTGCGGAGTAAAACTCGTATCTCTAGTCACGGTTCTAAGGTGGCGGATAGTTTTAAAAGGAAAAAGCCACGACCAGTAGAGACACGAGCTGCCAGAATGGCGCAAGCGGGAGCTGACCCAGTAGATGTATTGAATGACACAGTACAGAGATTGTATCAGCAAGTACAGTACTTAGATGAGCGTAATCATGCGCTGCAACAGGCAGTCGATGTTGCCGGTAGAGTTACCCCACTCCAGACTCTCATAACTGGAGCTGGCACACTCTGTTCCAAGTTTGGAGAGACACCTGAGGGAAGTTTCAATACTTTCTAGAATGAGTTCACACTAATTACTGATTGTCTAGGTGTTAATGAGGCTTTCAAACTGCAGGCCCTGCCGTATTACTTCACGAAACATGCGGCAGATGCTTACTCGGCCCTGCCCAACGCAGATAGACATAATTATGAGCGTTTAGTGGCCGCCATGCGGGCTCAATTTGAGTCGCCCGCCTATCAGAGGCGTTGTATCGCGGATGTAATGGCGATGCGCCAGCGGGAAGACGAGGGAGTGATCGCTTTCTCGACCCGGTTAAAGAAGCGTTTAAGGGCAGCGATGCCACAGGCAGACCCTGCGGAACTGCAGCGGCTTATGTTAGGACTTTACCAGAATGGCCTTAAGCCCAGTATTAAGTTCTATGTTAATATGGCGCCGAATGTGCAGACCATCGCGGAGATGGAAGAGGTGGCGCAACGTGCTGAGACAGCCCTCCAAGATATGCTTGGCGTTTTGCCCACTAAAAAGGGACCATACGCTGGAATTGTAGGTGCATCTCCTGAGTACCCGGAGGAGTCTAGTAGAAACCGTGCTACTGGAACCAGTGCACCTACACATGAGAAAAATTCTAGTTTTGACACCTTTCCAGAGGCACTAATTTCGTCACTATCTGACAAGTTGACTGCAGCAGTCACTGAAGCAGTAAAAGGAACAAACAAACGCCGATACCCAAAGATACCACGACGTAAGGTTCCCCCACAGCAGATATAACAGCCACACAGAATAAATCGATCGAACTTTACAAGTAGAGCAAATTATGGTGATCGTAACTGGAATAGAGAACCCAGATGCACCGCATACGGGCCTAGTGCCTTCAGAGGTATGCAACAGCAAGATCCAGAATGTTATCAGTGCGGAAGGAGAGGACATTTGAGACGCAATTGTCCTTCGAAACGAAAACAAACCTTTTTCCCACGGCGAAACACAATAAGTGCCGTTCAGACGCAGCCCATTGGTAGAAACGAGCAAGCAACTGGCACAGAAACTCATAGAGTAGCGGCTGATTTATCAGTCCCAGATTAATGAGCTGGGAGAGCACCTTAGACAGCTAACCGCAAACTCTTTCGTTGGTGCGGTGACAGCCAATAAGAATGGAGGTCTAAGTATACACACAGGCACGCAAATAACAGGACATTCTAGTTTTGATCACACTAATCCTTCTGATGATTCAAGTTCTTACAATACTGCATCTGAATTCCCAGATGGTGAATTCAGTGACAACCCTATTGGCTCAAATGACCAGTATGGATCAGTTACTGACATATCTACTTGTACGGAGTCGGACTATGATTGGGAAATGACATTTGAGGAGGATTACGATGATTGTAAATTCTCTTCAGTTGCCTTATTCAGTCTTTCCTCTGTTTCCAGCCTTGCCCCATAGGGGCCGTACGTGTCTCTCTTGGCCGCTTTACATTTTTGGCTCTCAGCTTCGCCACTCTGGTCTGCTATTAGCCATGAGCGTAAGCTCGTTCTTAATTCCTTCTCTATCACTGCTATATTTACGTTTTGTGCCCTCCCTGTTTCGCCATAGCTGCCTCCTCTATGCGAGTACTTCACTCTACCATCGCATAGCCACTTTGACTCTACTGGAGATCGGCACTCTGGAAGAGTGCTTATTCCGATGCTCACAAGGAAGCCAAGAAAGATGACAAAAGACGAATGACTGATTGTCGACCGCTCTCCTGGCGGATTCGCACTGGTACCTGACGTGAACTATAAAACATCTGAGAGGTTTGGTGGGCTGGACCCAAACAGTTGAAACTACTCAAGCGCCGCTAATTTGGCCCTGCTACTGGGCTACTGACGACTGTCTCTTGAACCTCCTGTTTGCCTTGCCGTTGCCGACCGCAGACGGCGCTCCTGCTGCGACGATCTCAGAACTTCTAAATTCATAGAGGTCAGGTAGTTGTCTTATGCATCTTTTTCTCATTACATTTATGTATTTCTTTTAATACATACTCCTCCCGTCTGACTCAGTTATGCGTATGATTCATCTCTGTTGCTTTGGGCTTTGGCCTTCCTCTCTACTGTCTAGGCGAGCTTTTTCTTGGTTGGCGCCAGGGGCTGGCGCTTGGCCTTATCATTACTCCTTTTTTGTTTCCTGGGAATTTCTTTCACTCTTCTGTACGTGCTCTCTGGGGCCTTGTTTTTAGCTGTGTTTCTGTCTGTCTGTCTGAATGCATACTTAGTGTTTTTCATATTTCATGTCCATTTTGTTTTTCACCTATGTACAGAACTTCTTATGTTACATTCCCTGTTGTGTTTTTTGTTCTTGATTTGTTTGTCAGCACCATCATCGTTTTCTCTGTTCTGGCTTTTTGTGTAGATATGTTTATGTCTGCTCATTTGGTGTCTTTCGTCTCTCATGTCTATTTTCTCGCCTTCATACCAACTTATGTTACATACCATCCATGTTGTGTTTTTCGTTTTTGCTCCGTTTATCTGTAACATGCTCGTTTTCTATATTCTGTTTTTCTTCTGACTCGGTGTATGCTTATTTGGTGTTTTTTCCTATGTTACTTCTATTTATCGCCTATGTTACAATCCTTAGTGTGTTGTGGTTTTAATTCTTTCTTCGTTTGTCTATAGCCTATTGTTTTCTATGTTCTGTTTCAGACTTGTGTCTGTTTCTGTCTGCTTCTTTGGTGGTTTTCATATTTTATGTCTATTTTATCGCCTTCGTTCCGAATGTACACCCCTTATTGTGGTTTTCGTTCTCAATTAGTTTGTCTATAACATGATCTTTTCCTGCATTTTAATTTTTTTTTTTCTTTCCCAACTTGCATCTATTTAACTTTGACTTTCATTCTACTGTTACATCAACCGTTCTCTTGCTTGCTGTCTGTTTGCCGGCCATCTCTCTCTCTTTATAGCTCTCTCCAATCCATTATCCGTGTCATACTCACTGGGTTTTTGTTTGCACCGACTTGACTTATCCTTCCTTCTGGCCCATTTTTCTTTCCTTTGTATACATGGAGACACCTGACTGCTTTGTCACCCAAGTCCTGTTCCTATGAACCACTGCTTCTGTATCTCCATCGGATGCTTATCTGTTTTTACACCAGCTAGATGCTTATTAAAAAAACCACTGTTTCCTGCCCTTTAGTCTTTTCTCTATGTTTGTTATATATGCAGACCTTATTCCTCATTTTACAGATAAATTCACCACTTACTCTTTTCTGTCTACTCTTTTCCAGGCAACAGAAGAGAATTTTAATTATCTCCGAAAGGTCAACAACCTGGAGGAGATAATTGTAAATTCTCTTCAGTTGCCTTATTCAGTCCTTCCTCTGTTTCCAGCCTTGCCCCGTAGGGGCCGTACGTGTCTCTCTTGGCCGCTTTACACTTTTGGCTCTCAGCTTCGCCACTCTGGTCTGCTATTAGCCATGAGCGTAAGCTCGTTCTTAATTCCTTCTCTATCACTGCTATATTTACGTTTTGTGCCCTCCCTCCCACCCTCTCTCTTTTTATTATTTTCATATGGCCTGGTTCTTTTATTTTTACTTTGTTGACTGTTGTTTCCTGTGTTACGTTTTTGCTTTGGTCCATTAGCTTGCTGTTTCAGGCGTTTTGCTGTTGTGGCTGTTTTTTGCTGTTGTAGCTGTTTTTTGCTTATGTGGCTGTTTTTGCTTTTGTATCACAGTCTTGCTTTGCAGCCTTTCGATCATTATTCCCAACTTGCTTTGCAGTCACCGTTGAGTCCAACGGTGTGTGTTGTTTTGCGGTCACCGTTGAGTAAAACGGTGTGTATTGTTTTGCGGTCACCGTTGAGTCCAACAGTGTGTGTTGTTTTGCGGTCACCGTTGAGTAAAACGGTGTGTATTGTTTTGCGGTCACCGTTGAGTCCAACGGTGTGTGTTGTTTTGCGGAAACCGTTGAGTCCAACGGTGTGTGTTGTTTTGCGGAAACCGTTGAGTCCAACAGTGTGTGTTGTCTTGCGGTCACCGTTGAGTAAAACGGTGTGTTTTGGTTTGCAGTCACCGTTGAGTCCAACAATGTGTGTTATTTTGCGGAAACCGTTGAGTCCAATGGTGTGTGTTGTCTTGCGGTCACCATTGAGTAAAACGGTGTGTTTTGGTTTGCAGTCACCGTTGAGTCCAACAGTGTGTGTTGTTTTGCGGAAACCGTTGAGTCCAATGGTGTGTGTTGTCTTTGATCACCATTGCGTAAAACGGTGTGTGATGTTTTACGGTCACCGTTGAATAAAACGGTGTGTTGTTTTACGGTCACCGTTGAGTAGAATGGTGTGTTTTGTTTTGCAGTCACCATTGAGTAACACGGCGTGTTTTTGTTTTGCGGTCACCGTTGAGTAAAACGGTCTGTTTTGTTTTGCGGCCACCATTGAGAAAAGCGGTGTGTATTGTTTTGCCATCATCGTTGAGTAAAATGGTGTGTTTTGTTTTGTGATCACCGTTCAGCAAAATGGTGTGTGTCATTTTGTGGTCACCGTCGCGAACAATGGTGTGTTTTGTTTTGTGGTCACCATTGAGAAAAACGGTGTGTTTTGTTTTGCGGTTACTGGTTACTGTTTAGTCCTCCTATAGTGTGTGTTGTTTTGTGGTCACTGTTGATTGCAATGGCGTGGGTTGTTTTGCGGTCTTTGTTGAGTCAAATAGTGTGTGTTATTTTCCAGTCACGGTTGAGTCCAACGGTGTGTTCTTTTTGTGGTCACCATTGAGTCCATTTGTCCGAATCTGGCCACCAAAAGGCTAGATAATATACTTGCAAATCAATGGCACCCCGATTGAGAATGTCCAGAGTAAATATTAAAAAGACTGAATGTCTGTCACTGTAACTCCATGGCACATCGATTGAGAATATATGGATCAAGTATGAAAAGGACTGAATGTCTGCCACTCACAGATGATCCACAGCTGCAAATCAACGGCACACTGATTGCGAATGTCCATTGTAAATGTGAAAAAGACTGAATGTCTGTCACTCAGATGATCCACAGCTGCAGATCAATGGCGCCCCAATTGAGAATATCTCAATGTTTGACCACCCAGGCTCACATGTGTGGCCAGCGATGTTTCTGTGTGCGCCAGCGTGATCAAGATCGAGTCTCAGCTGGGGGAAAGCGACTACCACCATCTGAGCTTCAGACAGAACTATTCTTTTCACACACGACATGTATCCACCAAGACTGTAATGAGAGTCTATAACGTTGTGGTGATTCCGATCTTGCTTTACAGCATGGAGACTTGGACTATACTAGACGCGAAGCTGAGAACGTTGGAAGCATTTCACATCAATTGTCCCCATGCACTGCTGAATGTCATACTCCTTCACCGCCTGCGACATAAATTCTATTAGAACTCAACGGAACAAATTAGCCAACTCTTTCAGAGCTGATCCAAAAAAGTCCCGGACTGATAGTTTGGCCATCTGGGTTGCATGCCACACAGCTGTCTAATCTCCTACCTGATATTCAACATCAGCCAAACTCCAGACTGGATCTGTGTTATCAACCCCTCAAAGAAGACTTGCCTCTAGCAAATCCAGGGCATGTTTGCTTTTCTGAACAGGAAGTATGGGGCCGCAAATCGGACACATTCTTGGCAGAACGTTCATTGCAACCTGGCATAAGCTATGACAAACTGGAAACGACTGTGCCTCCTGTACGTGGAGATGACGGCCAGAGCCGACAATAGTGGAAATGCTTAATAAGCGGCCCCAAGGCAAAGCAAAAACGTCCAACAGTGTGTTGCATGTTGTTTTTCGTTCTCGTTGAGTCCAATAGTGTTTATTGTTTTACAGTCACTGTTGAGTCAAACTGTTGGTTACTGATTGCTGTTGATTGCATCCTGAGTTTTATTGTTCACTTGTGTGATGGCTCCTGGTGAAGTCTCAGAACCCTCTACTCGGCTTTTGTTCACCTCATGTTGGACTATGCCTGTTGCAGGACCTTTCTGACTTTTTCTTATTCATATTTTTCTTTATCGGGGTGTCTTTTTCTTCACTGGCATATTTTACTTTCCCCAATCATTCCGTTTTCTGTCTTCCCATTGTTCTTCTGTTTTCTCGTTTAATCTTCTGCTCTACTATTTTCTTGTTTTACGCCCTTTTGTTGGTCTCCATATGGCCTTATATTTTTTTTTCTTTTGTTCTGTGTCTTTTTTGCTCACCTGTTTTCTTCTGTCTGCACCTGCCTTTCCAGATGTTTTCGCTTTTCTACAGAAATCCTTAACCCTTTCCCATTTGAAAGTGGGTCCAGCTTTGAGTGCAAGTTGTCCTTTGAATGCGGTTTCTGCTGCCGCTGTTGCTTTTTAGGCTTGCCTGTTCTGCACTCTGCCCATTCTGCATTCTTCACGGACTCTAGCTTTCTGGAGCATGTGTTTGACATGTGGTCAATCATCGCCTATTTGAAGCATATGGCCCTTTGCAACACTGAACAGGTTTCACTCCTCACCATGGTTGGGCTGCCTTTGCCACCAACAGTACCATTGACTTTGCAGTCTCAGTGCTCTCATGCTTGATAAATATGAAGACCCATGTTTGTTATATACTCTCTATGTTTGTTATATATGCAGACCTATGTTTGTTATACAGGGTGTGTCAAAAAAAAACAACCCAGCAGAGTTTTTGCTGTAGCAACCGGAAATCTCAACCGATTTGAATGAATCCTGCTTTAAATGAAAGATAAATAAATTTTTGAAAGACTGGTGAAGGCCCTATTAAGATACGATGCTTAGTTGCTGAGATATTTTCCTTCAAACTCAAAACAGAGATTTTGGCAGTGAACAAGAGCGATTCCGTTGCACTTCACAACAAAACGGATTCCTACTGCTGAGGGGCAACAAGACTTTTACAAATGAAGTAACCAAGCATGTGTGGCACCAGAAAAACCTCGTTACGTTAGCCCTGAGCAGTAGGAATCGGTTTTATTATGAAGTGCAACAGAATAATAAAAATCGCTCTTATTCACAGCCAAAATCTGTTTTGACTTTGAGTGCAAATATCTCAGGAACCAAGCATCATATCTTAATAAAAGCTTCACCAAACTTTCAAGAATTAATTTATCTTTCATATAAAATAGGACTCACTGAAATCGGTTGAGATTTGCGGCTGCTACAGTAAAAAATCTGCTGGGTTGTTTTAATCTCTGTTGTGCACTGCCAAAATCTCTGTTTTGACTTTGAAAGCAATTATCTCAGGAACTAAGCAACGCATCTTAATAAAAGCTACACCAGTCGTTCAAGAACTTATTTATCTTTCATTTAAAGCAGGATTCATTCAAATCGGTTGAGATTTGCGGTTGCTACAGCAAAAAATCTGCTGGGTTGTTTTTTTTTGACACACCCTGTATATGCAGACCATATTCCCTGTGTTTGTTATATATGCAGACCATCGATCCGATGATCCGATGTGCGGGGGGGCCTTTACGGCCCTACGCTCAGACCTTGCGATCCATTGCGCAACCCCCGTAGTTTCGTCATCTCGGACGTTTCCCTTCTATCACTGCCAGCCACTCTAGCCATGCTGTTGGACGCCAGTTACTAAGAAAGTCCCTGGCGTGTTGACGTCATGGTGATGTCGGCTCCCAACGTCCGCTAGGTCCGCCCCTGGTTCCAGAGAGAGGCCCCCCTGCCTAGTCGGTTTCCGTGGACAACTCCTGACGTCATTGCTCTTTCTCCAAGTTGGCATGCTGTAGGAGCGGCTTCAGTGCTGTGGCAGATCCAGTTGGTTCCCATTTTATCTACTCGCTGTAACCAGCTTTCGGTGGCCTGGGTGGAGCGTTGTGCCGACGACCAACTCTTTGCAGCAAGAAACTTGCCACGCCGAGAGGATGAACCACTACAACCACTAGGGATGCAGCGGCCGCGTGACTCAGAGGCATGCTTGCTACCCACTGAGCCACCGACACGGCATATATATATGCAGAGCATATTTATGTTTGTTATGTTTGTTATATATGCAGACCTTATTCCTCATTTTACAGATAAATTCACCACTTACTCTTTTCTGTCTACTCTTTTCCAGGCAACAGAAGAGAATTTTAATTATCTCCGAAAGGTCAACAACCTGGAGGAGATAATTGCTTTTATGCGAAATCTAACAGTTTTGAGCAAAACTTGGATGGCTTAGCCATGTTGTTCGATGAACACACTAATTTAGATGAACAAGATTCGCAGAACAGTGAAACTATCGATCCTAATCTAACCTCCGACGTCATTCCAAGTCACAATTGTACTGTTATTAAGCAGTTACCTAAACAGGCTGTTGCAGAGTGTATCACCATGCCCTGGCCAACCAGAGGTCTCCCACGCTAATGGCATTCGTCGCAGCTTTGGGTCTGACTTTACATCCATGCGCCGAAATTTCTGTACGATCTGCTGGAGATTATCGAATGCCTCGCTGGCTAAAGACACAATGATCACAAATATCTAACATAATATTCTGGAAAACTAACAAGCAGTAGTGTAGTAGTCTAATCCTGTGAGCGCCCTTGACTGCCGTGCAGTGCACATTTTTAATAATTTGATTAAGCTAGTCCGACCTAATGCCAGGTGCTCTTGACTTGTCTGTTTTAGATATTTCAGGTACTGGTCCACAATCCTCGTAGCCCTAAAATGTGCTGACATTCAGCTGTTGTTATGTCAAGTGAAAGTAACATTTACAATCCTTGCATATGAGTAACTCTATAATGCAGAAGTCCCAGGGGTAGTTTGAAAACGACATTTGCAATTTGCATGGTTTAGCATAGTAAAACCTCGCCTAGGCTAAGCAACATTTGAAAAAGAAGGTTCACCTAGGCGTTTTTTGGCGAATTGGCAAAACATCCACAGGTACGTAGGAGATAAACTAAACTAATAATTCACATAAATCAAACCTCATGTTCCTAACCGTAGCAGGTATTGTAACTTTCCCTTGCGTTGTACGCATCTGTAGTGTGCCGAAAGGCAGCTGGGTCACCACCAGCGGACTTGTTATATAGCTGATAAAGGAATGAATCTGTTCTTGATTCCAACCGCGTGTGATTTGCTTTGATTCAGTCAGGAGGTCTGCAGGTACACTGCCTGGTGCGTAGCGCTTGGCCCAGAACCTAAAAAAGCTTGATTTTTTTCTATAGCTATGATGAGCTTCAGGCACGCTGAAATTAATTAAAGCAATGTACCTTACTAAATTGTTTTTGTCTCACCTTGCTTTTTTGAAAGCGTAGCTTGTCAATCCAGGAATTAGTGATTCTAATTTTGAATACGGAAACAGAGGGGCTACCAGCGATAGTAAGACCATTCTGTCTGTAGCACTGTTTGCAGCTGAGAATGCTGCAGACACCTGTAAGCAATGTTACGAATTTACCTACACCTAGCTAGTTGTCCACTATACACTGTAAAGTATTACTTGTTCTAACACAGATTCTGTTTCCTTTGGAACAGGCGCCTTCCAGAATCTTACTGAAGTTTTCTGCATGACTTTCGACCCAAAATCATCAGGACAGTGTGGGCTGAACGCTGTGTTAATTGCCTCATACAATCGACGAGCCGCCAGAATTTTTCTGTACACTGTGTAGTCAGCCATATTTTCAGAGCCTCCATGGTTAAAATGAATCCTTTTGATTGATGCAGCTCGCCCCAACATTCTTACGGCCTTCTGGATGTCACGAATCCTTTCTGCCAAATCTTTGGCTTCTCCATTAGATTGGGGCTGACTCTGTGACTGGCTAAGAGACTGTGATGAACGTTGTGATCCTACCATTGCTGTACACTGTTTAGCAGCAGTTAGGCGCTGACTGGATGACTGCCGGAATCCGTAACCCTTTCTGGACTGAAGTAAAGGTCATGTGTCACTGATAACTACATAACTGTAGACAGCATAGAAAATACAAATAACTGACTTTATCTCTTTCAGCTCTTTGTTCCACTTTTTGCTTTCGAAGTTGTTCAACAAGAGGATCGATGTTCAGTCTGTGCTTCACGCAAATAGCTGAAAGAGTATGTAGTAACAAAACTGTAGAGTAACAGTAAGCAGACTTCGAATCGAATAGCAGAGCAAATTTGTATTTAAATAAGAAATTGACTGCGGTATTGTATGTAGGTAAAAAGACTCTGTGGACTGTTCCATTGTGCGAAGGTGAAGAAATAAGTGAACTTACGAACACCAATGGGCACCAAGGCATTTTTGAACGTTAAAAGCGCCTCAGACTGTTCACGCGTGATGAACTTGTTTGCCTTTGCCTTTGTTTTATGTTCACTTCCAAAATCTGGTAGGAATTTATGAATGGAACATGTGAACCGATTCCCTCTCCACAAGTGGGCTTTTATCTGATGCTTTTTTTGCCAATGGTAGGTATATTCATCAAGGTGTTTTTTGCATACTGTTGTGGATTTCAGAAATTCTTCATCTTCATTAGACAAGGGTTTAGCCAAGAAGTAGCCCATTGACCGACACAACAACAGGTCCACAGTACTGTCAGTGTCTTGAGATAGCCGAAGCTCATCAGCAAAGTCCTCATGTTTCTGGCTAGCGTCACATTTACCATTGGAATACAGATCCCATAGTCTCATCAGAACACCATCTTCTCCAGTGCCGCAGGGCTCACGTTGCTGGTTGTGTTCGACAACCTGTCCAGGGGACAGGAAACAAACTGCGTCTTCAGGTATAGGCTCTTTGGGTGGGCCGAACAATTCATCATTTGTTGCTAGGTCACTTTCTTCTCCACTATCTGTTTCAGTGGATCCTCCACTTTCTTCATCGGTAGCAGTAAGATCGACTGGTCCCCTTTTTATCCGATATGAGCCTTCTAAGCACACACAGACCTTTAGTACCCTGACTATCTTAGACAGCAGCACATACCTAGTCAGGACTTTGCATGGTCTCATTCAAGCATACATACATACATAGCATACATGGTAATAGTAGGTCATTCTCTGAATGGAAGGGCACAAATTCCGGGTGAAGGGGTTGAATACTAAAAGCGCTCAGAAATCGCAAAAAAATCGTAAAAGCGTAATTTGGGTTCAAATGCAGCTAAGTTCTGTTTTACATCATGTTATTTTAGCAATTTTAGTGTGAAATTCTAAAAAATGCTAAAAATTTACTGAAAATTACAGTGTTTGCCAGAAAAATCGTCTCTCTTGAAGTGGATTCCGTGATCGGCGGTCTATATCAGGTGGAGGTCGGACCGGACCCCCAGACCCCCTGTTACATGTATGGTCTCCTCAACTCATGTATACAGTCTATTTCTTCATCAGTGATGGTAAAATACATCACACTTTACTGTACACATGAAGGATTCGGTCCTGTATACATCAGCCGAGACAGTATGCCACATAGAGATGCACATAGGTCGGGCCGGCGGGCCGGTTAGGCACACTTTAGGGCCCGCCGGGCCGGCAGGGGTGGCCCGAATTTCTAAAATTTTTTGTTAAAATATAGAGCGCTTTTGTGCATTTTCTTGCGATGTCAGTATAGTTCAACATAATTGTGTTTTTTAACGGTTCTTTTCCAGTATATTCTGACAAATTAATGAATTTTCGACCTTGTTTTCTTTGATTTTGTTACAAAAATAACTTGTATATCAGTTGAAGATCAGAACTGAGTTTGAATAAGAAAAAATTGCAAAAAAGAGCCGAAAAAGTGCTAAATTTGGCTCATTTGAACCAAGCCGATTATTTTACCCAAAAAAAGCGGGCAGAGCCGGGCCGCAGAATTTGGAACACGACCCGGCCAGGCAGAAATTTCGGAATGAGCGCATCCCTAGTGACACAACAGCGTTGCTATGCTCTTATCTTGTTTGATTGATTGTAGTCTGCTCACAACACAAGCAAAAACTATGCAGTCACAGACTGGCTGTTAGTCATTCTGGTCCGCGGCCATTTTATCGTTTAGTTGTTTGCACGCGTGTCTTGATCACGCCATCCCAACCCAGTGCATAAAATAGACGATTTCGTCATCAAGAATTTAAGGAATCAGTGCGGTTCAAGCGAAAGACCAGGGGTGATTTTTGTAGTGAAACTCGCACAAGGGAACATATCTGTCTACAGCTACATTCAATTCAATCATAAAGGCCGTCAGAAACTGGTTTACATCAGTGCAAGTGTCATAAATTTCATACCAGTCTATTGAACTGAAGTAATCAAAAATCTTTGACAGGTCAGCTTTATCAAAATTCTTAAACAGCTTAGTTTTCCTTTCAAAATTAAAAGGTCCAATGGAACCAGAAACCTCAAAATGGTCAGATCCCCCTAAAGGTTCACCTACTTTGATATTAGTCACTAAATTTGGTTCACTAGCAAAAACCAAGTCCAAGATGTTACCCCTTTCGTGTGTTGACTCGAGCACCACCTGAGTTAATCCGTTTTCAGACATAAACGTACAAAAAAGTCTACTTGGTTGCCAGATGTCAAAGTCCGATTCATCCCATTGAATCTCCGGATAGTTAAAGTCTCCCATAATCACCATAGGCTGTTTGTCTGAAATAAAATGACTAACGTGGTCAATAAGAGAGTTAGTAGACTGACGAACATCAGCCGATGGTGTTCGATAGTATAGTCCGATACGACAGACCGGTTCGCTCTTATGCGCGTACACATCCACCCAGACCGACTCAAAAAATTCTTCGCTAGCCGTGCTAACCAGTTTACATTTTAGTGATTTTGGAATAAAAAACAAAACACCCCCTCCAGGCCCAGCCCTTACCGCATCGTCCGCGTGGAAGACAGTGTGAGAATCAAGCACAGAACCAAAAATCAAATCGGATATAGAATCACGTAGAAAAGTCTCAGTAAAGGCAAAAACTGTATTAGGAAAATGAGAACACAGAAACTGCACTTCAACCAGCTTATTTAGCAAACTCTGCGCGTTATAGAGTGAGGAAGACAGATTAACTATGGAAAGACAGCTGGAGTTTGCTAGTTTGGCTGTTTAGTAACAATGGCACCTCTCCTGATTATCAGATTTTCCTCTCCTCTCTGTCGACGGTCGTTCAGCTCCTGGCGCAGTTTCTTGTCAGCCTGCCGCTCACTCAGAGTCATGTCCGGACAAACGAACGGTTTGTAACGGAGATTGGAAGTGTCTGGATCGTTTAGCATCACACCGCGAGCCTGACTCAGAAACTTGCGTCGGTTTTTCTGGTTGTTTTCGGCAAAGCACAGCTTGATGATTCGAGGGCCCTTCTCAGGCTTCCTACCGTCATGCAAAACCTTCGCTATGGCCTCTTTTGGAATGTCCAACTGTTCACAGTAGTCAGTCAATTTCTCCAAATCCGCGGCAGCCTGAGTGGAGGGAGAGCGCTCGTTTTCGGGCAAACCGATGACAACAAGGTTGTTTCTCTTCTCTCGTTTCTCCATCTGCTCCTTGACGGCTTGCGTCGCTGCGTCGACAGCTGCCTTGGTCACATGTTCCAGCAAGTTTTTCAAAAATGGTCCTTGCAGCAGCTCTTCCACCACCAACTTTACGCAGTCACGAAGGCCAGAAAGTTCGCTGAGTTGAGGTTGAGTTTGAGAAAGGGTGCTCTGCAGTCGGTTAAAGAACTGATTCTGATTCTCTATTAGTTTTTGCAACAGTTCAGCATGTCCAACGAGGCAGCAGTTGATTCAGAACACTGTACTCACGCACGAGCTGGACCACCATCTCCTTAACCAAATGGCCCGAGGGCCCAGGAATGGCGCCGGCTGGAGTAGGAGTGGGAGTGGTGGAGGGCCGGCCGCCCTTCTGCTTCTGTTTACGTTTGTTTTTCTTCTTAGCCAGCAAACGACGCCGCACACGACAGAAAAACAGCAAGTGACCGGACTTGTTACAAAAATCACAGTGGTAGGGCTTGTCTTGGTCGGTGGAGAGACTAGAACCGGTCACTGATGCGGTGGGCTTGGGCACTGGTTGATGTTGCCGGGACGACACACGAACTGCCGCAGTACTGGACTGCACTTGACGAGGCTGGGCTCGCGTAGGACTGCCAATGGTGACCAACAGCTGTGTTGGTGAGTAGGGCCTTAAACTGGCAAAGTGCAAATTTGTATTAAAATCTACTCCTCTGCTGATCCTTCTAGCGGGACCAACAGTTTCACTGCTCTCAATAGAGTCTTTCCTGATGCAATTCGCATGTAAGCGGCTCTGCAAACGCCATCAGCACTGAGAGCTAGTTTGTCTCAACCAGCTGCTGGTATGACGTGGCAGAGCCGAACTCACGCAGAAGATCAAAGTATGTGGCGGCGTGACCGGTTAAGGATGCAATGAGTTGTTGGTACTTCTCGGCATCCGACCAGTTGACTGTGAGCTCAATAAAACGTGTATGCCAAGCTTTGAATTCCTGGTCGTCAGAGCCTGAAAATTTGTTGATGTTTTGCGCCACAAACAGTCGGTTGTTGGCCGCATTTTGGCTGTGAATTAGCGGCTGTAAGGCAGTTGCAAAGGCTTGATTTTAGCCAAAAAGCGGACTTCTTGGGTTACCACCCACTTAGCCTCCCTCAGCCCCCCCACTCAGGAATTGAAAATTCTACCCCCTCAGCCGAAATGCTAGCCCATGTCTGTCTAGATTGTCCACCACCATACATGTACAATGTAACAGAACAGAGTCTGCCCCACACGAAAGAGCCAGGCTTTTCAATTGGGGACCCCCAAGACGATTTTTTCGGCCCCCCTCTCTGATCTTTCTGGTAAGTAATTTTTTTAGCAATTTTTTCAATTTTTAGAATTTCAAACACGAAAATTTCTAAAATCGCCTGTAAAATAAATGAATTTTTAGCTGTATTGAGTCCAAATTAGCGAGTTTTTGCGATTTTAACGATTTTTAGTGTTTTTTTTTGGTACCCAAACCCCCTCACCCTAAACCGATGTTGCCATTTTTGCACAGCCTCCAGGGACTACAAATTGACTACTAACCACTAACTACAAACTCGGATCGCTGGCTGAATTGACTACTAACCACTAACTACAAACTGAAAAGCCTGAAAGCTTGGACTACTAACCACTAACTACTAACTAAAATTTGGTTATGTACTAGGTCTACACCCATCTGTCCTAATCATCCGCATTTGCCAAATCCACCCAGGCATTATGCTAATCAGTGCCGTTCTAGTTCTCAGGCTCAATGCGGCGCAGTCAACTTACTTCTTCGAGTCAGCATAGACCTCAAGCGATTTAGAGGATAACTGTTCCGCTTTTGATGATCAAGTTACGCAATTACAACAAGAATTGGCAGCATCTAAAGAAGCGGAATTGGCTGCTGTTAGAGACGCCGCTGCCGCCCACAAACAGGTGGTACACTTCATGCTAGATAGGCGGCCAGCTGAAACGGTCGCAGGCACGCCCGCGCGTTCCTTGTCTCCAACGTTTTTGCAGGACGTGCCGGTTTTTCACACCAACACCCCGGCGCCAATAGCTCAGAGCACGGTGCCGAAGCCACCGCCATTACAACCATTCTGGGGTGGTGATTCAGCTCAAGAACAGGGGACGGACCAAAGCGCCGTCTTTGCAACTGCCTTACAGCCGCTAATTCACAGCCAAAATGCGGCCAACAACCGACTGTTTGTGGCGCAAAACATCAACAAATTTTCAGGCTCTGACGACCAGGAATTCAAAGCTTGGCATACACGTTTTATTGAGCTCACAGTCAACTGGTCGGATGCCGAGAAGTACCAACAACTCATTGCATCCTTAACCGGTCACGCCGCCACATACTTTGATCTTCTGCGTGAGTTCGGCTCTGCCACGTCATACCAGCAGCTGGTTGAGACAAACTAGCTCTCAGTGCTGATGGCGTTTGCAGAGCCGCTTACATGCGAATTGCATCAGGAAAGACTCTATTGAGAGCAGTGAAACTGTTGGTCCCGCTAGAAGGATCAGCAGAGGAGTAGATTTTAATACAAATTTGTACTTTGCCAGTTTAAGGCCCTACTCACCAACACAGCTGTTGGTCACCATTGGCAGTCCTACGCGAGCCCAGCCTCGTCAAGTGCAGTCCAGTACTGCGGCAGTTCGTGTGTCGTCCCGGCAACATCAACCAGTGCCCAAGCCCACCGCATCAGTGACCGGTTCTAGTCTCTCCACCGACCAAGACAAGCCCTACCACTGTGATTTTTGTAACAAGTCCGGTCACTTGCTGTTTTTCTGTCGTGTGCGGCGTCGTTTGCTGGCTAAGAAGAAAAACAAACGTAAACAGAAGCAGAAGGGCGGCCGGCCCTCCACCACTCCCACTCCTACTCCAGCCGGCGCCATTCCTGGGCCCTCGGGCCATTTGGTTAAGGAGATGGTGGTCCAGCTCGTGCGTGAGTACAGTGTTCTGAATCAACTGCTGCCTCGTTGGACATGCTGAACTGTTGCAAAAACTAATAGAGAATCAGAATCAGTTCTTTAACCGACTGCAGAGCACCCTTTCTCAAACTCAACCTCAACTCAGCGAACTTTCTGGCCTTCGTGACTGCGTAAAGTTGGTGGTGGAAGAGCTGCTGCAAGGACCATTTTTGAAAAACTTGCTGGAACATGTGACCAAGGCAGCTGTCGACGCAGCGACGCAAGCCGTCAAGGAGCAGATGGAGAAACGAGAGAAGAGAAACAACCTTGTTGTCATCGGTTTGCCCGAAAACGAGCGCTCTCCCTCCACTCAGGCTGCCGCGGATTTGGAGAAATTGACTGACTACTGTGAACAGTTGGACATTCCAAAAGAGGCCATAGCGAAGGTTTTGCATGACGGTAGGAAGCCTGAGAAGGGCCCTCGAATCATCAAGCTGTGCTTTGCCGAAAACAACCAGAAAAACCGACGCAAGTTTCTGAGTCAGGCTCGCGGTGTGATGCTAAACGATCCAGACACTTCCAATCTCCGTTACAAACCGTTCGTTTGTCCGGACATGACTCTGAGTGAGCGGCAGGCTGACAAGAAACTGCGCCAGGAGCTGAACGACCGTCGACAGAGAGGAGAGGAAAATCTGATAATCAGGAGAGGTGCCATTGTTACTAAACAGCCAAACTAGCAAACTCCAGCTGTCTTTCCATAGTTAATCTGTCTTCCTCACTCTATAACGCGCAGAGTTTGCTAAATAAGCTGGTTGAAGTGCAGTTTCTGTGTTCTCATTTTCCTAATACAGTTTTTGCCTTTACTGAGACTTTTCTACGTGATTCTATATCCGATTTGATTTTTGGTTCTGTGCTTGATTCTCACACTGTCTTCCACGCGGACGATGCGGTAAGGGCTGGGCCTGGAGGGGGTGTTTTGTTTTTTATTCCAAAATCACTAAAATGTAAACTGGTTAGCACGGCTAGCGAAGAATTTTTTGAGTCGGTCTGGGTGGATGTGTACGCGCATAAGAGCGAACCGGTCTGTCGTATCGGACTATACTATCGAACACCATCGGCTGATGTTCGTCAGTCTACTAACTCTCTTATTGACCACGTTAGTCATTTTATTTCAGACAAACAGCCTATGGTGATTATGGGAGACTTTAACTATCCGGAGATTCGATGGGATGAATCGGACTTTGACATCTGGCAACCAAGTAGACTTTTTTGTACGTTTATGTCTGAAAACGGATTAACTCAGGTGGTGCTCGAGTCAACACACGAAAGGGGTAACATCTTGGACTTGGTTTTTGCTAGTGAACCAAATTTAGTGACTAATATCAAAGTAGGTGAACCTTTAGGGGGATCTGACCATTTTGAGGTTTCTGGTTCCATTGGACCTTTTAATTTTGAAAGGAAAACTAAGCTGTTTAAGAATTTTGATAAAGCTGACCTGTCAAAGATTTTTGATTACTTCAGTTCAATAGACTGGTATGAAATTTATGACACTTGCACTGATGTAAACCAGTTTCTGACGGCCTTTATGATTGAATTGAATGTAGCTGTAGACAGATATGTTCCCTTGTGCGAGTTTCACTACAAAAATCACCCCTGGTCTTTCGCTTGAACCGCACTGATTCCTTAAATTCTTGATGACGAAATCGTCTATTTTATGCACTGGGTTGGGATGGCGTGATCAAGACACGCGTGCAAACAACTAAACGATAAAATGGCCGCGGACCAGAATGACTAACAGCCAGTCTGTGACTGCATAGTTTTTGCTTGTGTTGTGAGCAGACTACAATCAATCAAACAAGATAAGAGCATAGCAACGCTGTTGTGTCACTAGGGATGCGCTCATTCCGAAATTTCTGCCTGGCCGGGTCGTGTTCCAAATTCTGCGGCCCGGCTCTGCCCGCTTTTTTTGGGTAAAATAATCGGCTTGGTTCAAATGAGCCAAATTTAGCACTTTTTCGGCTCTTTTTTGCAATTTTTTCTTATTCAAACTCAGTTCTGATCTTCAACTGATATACAAGCAACTCTAGTTAAACCCTATATAGGCCGGCCGAGGGGGTTTACCTATAAATCGGTTCTGTTATTTTCGCCTAAAGAAGTCAATCCGGCCTGCCGAGGGGGTTACCTAAAAATTCGGTCCAGCAAACCTCCCTCAGCCCCATACATAGGCCGGAAGTTAGCCGGAAGTCAGTTAGCCTGCCTGTTAGCGCGCTGGTCGGTTGTCTCTCTCGCGGCGCCCTGCCTTCGTTTGCTTTTGCCTGTTAATTAGAAGTTTCTGCCCATTCTATATGACAGTTACTTCAATCTTCGTTAAATTGTTCTAAACTTGGTCCCGATTATTTGTGCTGACTATTATCTGCGTCCATGGTCTGTTCATCCCGGAATCGCTGTTTCATCTTTCCTTCATTTCTTTGCCTTACTGGCCTATTATTGATTGCCCTCAGCCTATACATGCCTGGCCAGCCCACGTGTGTTATTTGTGGCTTGCCCAAGGACAGCGTTTACTTGGTATGTGGGGTGTGTGCCCGGCGAGCCCATGCCTCCTGTGCTGACTCACTGCACATGCAGGACGAGTGGCATTGCGCCTTCGCTCCTCTCTGTGCCATCGACCTTTCCGCCTCTGTTCACTCAAGCTCTACTTCCACACCTTCTATCTTCGATGCGCCTGTCTCTGGCCGCACTCGCTCGGCGCTACTGTACAGCGCCAACGTTAACTCGATCAAATCCTTGAACAAGATGGACGCGGTGCGTTCTTTTGTGGCTGCCTTCAGTCCAGCCGCTTTGTGTCTGCAAGAAACCAAGATCGCCCAACCTATGCAGGACGCTGAGTTCGCAGTTGCTGGCTATACTTTGTTTCGTAAAGATCGCTCTGCCATGGGAGGTGGCGTGGCCATCTACATACAGTCAGCATTATCTCCTCGACCTGTTCGCCTCCCTCTTATTCCACCCGAACTTGAACTTGTGGCAGTCCAGCTGGGCCCGCTCAAGCGCCCACTGGTTCTCGCGTCTGTTTACAAACCACCAAGGCAGCCAAATGCTCGTTTTTTGGAGTTGCTGTCAGACTTTGTTTTCGGGCTCGGCGATCATTCGAATCTTGTGATTATGGGCGATATCAATATCGATGCTCGGAAGAGGGGATTTTCTGCAGTGAGAGACTTCTGTGCGGACTGCAAACTCAAATCTCTGGTCAATGTAAGTACTCATATTTTGCCTGGCAGTGAGACTTCTATAGACCAGATTTTCGTGCCTGACCACTGGTCGGACATCAGTTGGGGTACTGCGGCTCCCCTTGAGAAACACCACTGCTCGCTATGGCTTGAAGCCCCTTTCACCTACTGTCAGCAATCACCCCCGTCGCGCATGATCTGGAACTATAAGAGAGCTGACTGGGAAGGGCTTAGAGCAGCGCTGGCTAGCGCTAATCTGTCTGGCGTCATTGAACTTTCGCCCTCTGCTGACTTAGCTGCTGACCGCTGGAATGCGGCTTTTGAAGGAGCTGTTAAGGAGCACGTGCCGCAAATCACTGCAAATTTTCAGGCTCTGACGACCAGGAATTCAAAGCTTGGCATACACGTTTTATTGAGCTCACAGTCAACTGGTCGGATGCCGAGAAGTACCAACAACTCATTGCATCCTTAACCGGTCACGCCGCCACATACTTTGATCTTCTGCGTGAGTTCGGCTCTGCCACGTCATACCAGCAGCTGGTTGAGAAACTGACCGATCGCTTTGTGCCGGCTATCTCACCACAAATCTATCTACAGCGCACTGAAGAATGCAGGCAGGTAAAAGCGCAGTCTATTGCAGATTTTGCAGATAAGTTGTTGTCTGTGGCTCACAAAGCGCGACCTGCATTCGGACCAGACATGAGCATAGCATCGTTTGACATGTGGATCAAGGGCCGATTTTTGGCTGGCCTTACTGACAACTGGGTACGGTTCAAAGGTGACGTAAAGGCAGACTGGTCTTTTCAGCAAACTGTCTCCTTTCTGAAGGAGAAAGAAGCCTTCAGTCAACAGATGAAAGAGGACAGGTCGAAATTGTCTTATGAGTTTCAGAGAACTCAGAGAGTGAGTGCAACTTCCTCAGATGTGCAACAGCAACCAACTGCTAATGCTGGACGTGGTTATCAGTCCTTCAATGCTGGAAGAGGACGTTTTAATCAGGGGTCGCGGCCGTTGCCACCCATCTGTCCTAATCATCCACATTTGCCAAATCCACCCAGGCATTATGCTAATCAGTGCCGTTCTAGCTCTCAGCCTCGGCCGGCCTATATAGGGTTTAACTAGAGTTGCAACCGTAAAGAAAAATACAGGATACCGCCTAGTGCTTCAGATGTGAAAAATACCGGATTATCCGGTATTTTAACCAGATAATATGTAGAAAATACCGGATAACGGATACCGGATCATACATGTTGTTGGGGGGGTAAAGGGGGGGCCGCCCCCCAAGCCCGATTTTTCGGCAAAAGTCCCCCCCCAGCGGATTTTTGGGGGGACCTGAAAACCCACTTTTGGATTCCAAAGTAAAGAAAATTTTAGCCCAGACAATACATTCTGCAGCACAAAATTGGGTTTTCGGCTACCATACAACCAAAACAGGGTTTTGTAAGGCTTAGAAATCCCAAATCGGGTTTTTAGACTGCTTAGAAACCCTGATTAGGGTTTCTAGGTTACTTTTAAACCCTGATTAGGGTTTTCAGCTTACTTTTAAACCCTGATTAGGGTTTTCAGGTTACTCTAAAACCCTGATTAGGGGTTTCAGGTTACTTTTAAACCCTGATTAGGGTTTTCAGGTAACTTTCAAACCCTGATTAGGGTTTTCAGGTTACTTTCAAACCCTGATTAGGGTTTTTAGGCTACTTTGAAACCCTAAACAGGGTTTTCAGGTTACTTTGAAACCCTAAACAGGGTTTAAGATCTGCATTCGAATCACTAAATAGGGAATTTAGTGTGGTAATTTTAATTTTACCACCAAGCCTAGTGCACCAAACTTTAACACATAAAATATCCCGAATTTTCGCACCTAGGTTCCAAATTTCAGCCTAAAAATTTGCGGAATTTACAGCAAAAAGAAATGTGTTCATTTTTGAGACTTGCTGTAGATAGAGCGGCAGATAATACAAACAAACAGAACACAAGGCAATCGATAATCGAATTTTGGTATGTCAAAAAGAATACAATGAACTGCCGTTTTAGGAACCAGCGCCTGGAGTTTGAAAAGCAGATACAGAAGGCGATCTGCTATGGTCAGACATTCGGCTGCATTGTCACTGACGGTATGCCAAGTAGTGCTGTTGTTGTGTCCAGACTATTGTATATTGTGTATTGTGCTTTCTTTAAAGGCGCTGCCCAGGACAACCACGTTCTGCCCAAGTCCCATCTCAACCCAACGGGGCTGGTCAAGCTGGAGAAGCTACAGACCCATGTCTTCGGGGTCTACTTTTTCGCAAGGGAACTGGTGTGTTTCCTCGACTTCGGCCAGTTCCCGCACAACACCAACTATTATTTTACTACTAGTAAATAGTAGTACTAATTTTTGTTTTACTATACTATAGTAAAAACAGTAGCTCATTGTGTGATATTATCAGCTCACTTCTTTTTCTGGCAAATAATTTTCTGATCAAAATTTTTTAAGAATTTCAGTCTCTAGAATTGCTAAAATGTTGTTTATTCTCATAACTTGGCACTTTTTGCATGAAAGCGTAAGCATGTACAGTATGTACAATATTTAGGTGCTCTCTGATCTGCCTGAAGGGCGGCCAAAGCTGGAGAAGCCGAATCCAAGCCGCCTAAACATCAACGACATAAGGACCACTGTGGCCAAAGCCCGGTCACTTGACCTCCTGCTCGATTCGGAGGTGGACCAGTGGACGGCGCGTCTGGATCACCTGCAAATGCAAGGCGGTGGTACGTTATAGCCGCTGTTGTAAACCAATGCATGCACATCTGTTTTTGCCCGATTTCACGAATTCTTCTCAGGATTGGGTCAAGCCTATGACCAAAGCTTAACTTATTTCAGACATCCCACATGAGCAGTTTTTTGCCGCGCCGCTGGACTACCTAATGGGGAAGGCGCAAGAAGGGGACGAACCGGTTGCTAGTTCGGCCAGACTGGAAGAGACCAGCGACTATCCTCCAGTAAGTGCATTCTATTTCATTTATTGTTGCTGGCAACCACAGCGCTCACTATTTGATAGGCAGCGCCGTCCTCCTTATCGCCCTGATGGTCAGGGAGACTAGTTTTCACGGACTTCCACCCAGACTTAATTGGCGAAATTAAACCTGATCGTTTAAAGCAGACTGAAGTGTGGCCATAAAGATTCCTCCTCTCAACCGCCTTCCCACAGTGTCCACATGTTTTTTAATTCGAGTTCATGTCTGCAAAGCGAGCAACAAACACACGGGTCTAAAGCATGCATGAGGAGGAATAAGCGGAAGAAACCTGCATGAAATATGGAGCCGGTGACACGGCTAGTTCGTTGCGTTGACACGGTTAGCACGGTGCGTTGACAAGATATGAAAACACGGTATGTATACACGTGTTAACGCATCGTGTTTACGGTGTCAACTCTGAGACACACTCCAGCGTGTATACATATTGTTGACACGGTTTACACGGTGTGCATACACGATGCATTGACATGTGTATATGTATCGTGTTAACGGTGTCAACAAAGTTGTTTTCCCTGTCCAGGCACATTTGACAGGTCGGTCTGTTCAGCAAATCTGCAAAATGAGTGCTGTCAAGAAAGATACACAGAAAAAAGCATTTTGTTGGCTTTGCCGAAATCCACTTTGGACACAAAAAAGCCTCTGAACCGAAGCCCGTTGGGTAATGAATAAAATATGATTGAAAATTTAGTGTACCTATAATCCAAAAATACATCTTTAAAGCAATTTTCGCGAACAGAGACGCTATTAATCGACCTCAGATAATGTGTAAAAGGAGTTAATTTCTCACCTTGGATTCCAGTTGTAGTCAACTAGATCCGGACTGAGCTCACGCTTTATCAGCTTCAGCTTAACCAAGGGAAACATGGCTGGCGAGGTGACGAGCTAGAACAGTACAATAGTATTAGTAGTTACAGAAATCGTTACGGGCAATAAATAAAAAAAATAAGGCATCTAAGAAGGAGCTAAAGAACACATACTGGGTCTCTAGTTGCACTGGTCAGCTACTACACCTGCGCTCCTCGGTCAGCCAGACAAAGCGGCCACGCAATTGGCAGTTGCACGCCACATGGCTAGTAGAATGAGTGACAGCCAGCCGCCGGCCGGCGCAAGGAGCCGCGCGCCCAGCGGTTACTTAAACCATCCACCGACCGTCCTTCTTTTTATGCCCCCCTCACCAGCGGGGTGCTCACTGCTCACTGATCTGCTCTGTTCTGTCCGCCCCGTCTGTGTGGGTGTCGATTAACCCACCCACACGCGGGCGGGGGGGGATGTGAGATCAGGGAGCAGGTCCCCGCCCCTTATTCTTATCGATTGTGCGTTGTGTTCCTGTGCCGGGGGTGTTTGGTGGTGGGGTGGGTCGCTGGTGTGTGGCGGGGCGGGGGGTCGCGGCGTTTGTAGTTAGTGGTATATGTGGTTTATAAGTGTTTTCACACCTTGTCTGCCTGCCGCCGCCTTTGTCACAAACCGGCCGCCACTTGAGTGTGGCGCCGCCTCTTCTTCCTAATGCACGAAACATAATCCAACCCAGTGCTAAAGAAATACTCCTGGCATTGCAATCAAGTCAGATTTTGGCGACTGACGAAAATGGTGGCCATAATACTACGAAATATTTAGAGGTTTGGGGTTACGGTTTTGGGCTAAAGCACTTTGAGGCTGACAGCTAAAGTTTTGCACTTCAGGATATCATGACGCTGATTTCGAATCTGAAGTCCAAGTTTTAAAAATTCCGTCAAGCATTCCAGTTAAATCACTGAGATTAATGGTAGTTTTGCATATTTCGAACGAAATCGCCAATTTTGAAATACCTGTCGAATTTTGGCAAAAACGGTTCCTACCATCGTGTTCAGCGGGTATGAAAGTGTCTAAATCATTATTTCAATGCCGTTCGAAATTTTAAAAGTGTGAACCTCTTTGAGCCTAAGCGAATAACTGGCACCTCGGGCATAGAAATCAAAGTGGAACTGGCAGTCAGACTAAAAGCGACTCAATGGATGGGAAAATGGTCAGAATAACGAAACTTCATGCACTTTGGGGTTTTCAATGACGCTGATTTTGAATCCGAAAGTCAAATTCAAAAAATTCAGTCCCGGTTTCTAGTTAAACCACTAAAATTATGGTAATTTCGCATATTTTGAAAAAAGGCCAATTTTGGTAACATTCGGCTCCGAAATTCAAAAAATGCAACCCGCCATCGTGTTCAGCGGGTATGAAAGTGTCTAAATCATTATTTCAATGCCGTTCCAAATTTTAAAAGTGTGAACCTCTTTGAGCCTAAGCGAATTACTGGCACCTCTGGCATAGAAATCAAATTGGAATTGGCAGTCAGACCAAAAGCGACTCTATGAATGGGAAAATGGTCAGAATAACGAAACATCGTGCACTTTGGGGTTTTCAATTACCCTGATTTTGAATCCGAAAGTCAAATTTTAAAACTGCCTCTTCAGTTTGCTAAACCGTTGTGCATTACGATTAGGGCCCGACCGGATACAAATTTCTGCCGGATCCGGATCCGGATACACCCATATCCGGCCGGATCCGGATCCGGATATGCCGGATATCATTGATCAACTAAAATTTTTTAGAATGCGATAAACCACACAAATACATTTCTTTGTTCTATAACAGTTGATTCAAAACATCAAATAATTGTAGTTCAAACTATGGTTGGATGATATCGGGGTTTTTGCGATGCATGTGATATTGCATATGAATATATGCATGTAATTTCTAGTGCATATTGATATTGCATATATCATATGCTTGCAAAAATGAGATATGTACATACATATTTTTTGCATATTTTATCACCGCGGCTAGAAATTGATAACTGGATGCTTTCCAAGCATTTTCGAGTTCGGTCGGAATGTCTATGCAATCTTTAGCATTTATTAGGGATACCTATTTTACAAATACAGACCTCATCTGGAAAAAGCAGAAGGGGAAACACAGTTTGGCATGAAAGTTCAGCTCATTTCGTAATTTTTAGATAAAAATGGTTGACATCACAGCCTTTTGGCTAAATTATTGTTTGCATGTTCAAATTTGTTCTCTCAGTGTGATGTGGTATACTTAGCCGATCTTTTGGTAGACCTGTCCTAGTTTTACAAACTAAAAAATTCAGAATTTGAAAAATCTCAGTTGAGATTTCCATTCTTTGCGAGTTGAGTTTAGAGTCTCAAGCCATTCATCTTCATTCTGCAACTGAAAAGAGACGCTTTCCTCTGTAAAGTAAAGATTTACAGTATAAACTTGCCTCAATAATAGTTAGTTTTTTATTTTAGATTTTTTAATTTTAATTAAATGAAAAATTAGCAAAAACAAGGCGACTATCCTAAACTTAGAAATCCAGTCTGCTTGGCTGTTTTGTGATGTTCATTGTATCACATTAGTATTATTATTTTTGTTAAGAGAAGAGTTTGTTGTCAATTTTGAACGTAAATATTTCAAGAACCCTTCATCGAATCTTTGCCAAATTTTGCAAGTTAACCAATCTTTATATGGACTTGAGAACCTTGCGGCCTAAACCACTACACCAACTGTGCCGGCACGCAAGTTATACTTGTTAAACAACAACATTTCTACATTTTCGGGCTTCAGAGAGGAGCGATCGCCTTCCGAAATCGAGCCAGCAGTCTTAAATGTTTGCTTGCTAGCTACCGTACCGATAGGAGCAATCAAATACTTCCTGGCAAGCTGCAAAACTGTTTTAGAACCATACAACTGCGCAAATTTCTATCAAACATTCGGTCGAATGCAATATTTATGTTCAAAATACGTAAAAAAATCACGTTTTCTCATCTGTGACTGATATCCGGCATATCCGGCAGGTAATATCCGGATCCGGTACCGGATCCGGATATGGCCATATCCGGCCGGATCCGGATCCGGATCCGGATATCCGGTCGGGCCCTAATTACGATAGTTTCGAATATGTACGTGCGTACTGTATGTATGTTCACTGACTGTTTGTAAGTTCCCGATCAAATGATTCAGACCTCAAGTTTCTCGGATATTCCTGACGCAAGTGATCGGGCCACCAACTATGACAAGTTAGGGGAACCTAAACAATAGGGTATACAGACGCTGTATGCAGTTGGCCAAGCCACCTATTGCATAACTAAATTGATTGGCAACAGCAGACCGCTGCATTATTACTACTGTTATTTAAATATATTAATATCAAAATGAAACTATTATTAATAGTGCCATTTTAATAGTATTAAATCTATATTAATATTAAAATAGAGGCCCTACTATTATATTAAATTAAATTAAAAATACACACAGGGGCTGAATATTAAAATTTATTTTTAATAGTATTTTAATAGTTGAACCATGTTTGACAATCAAGGAGATACATAATTTTACCTCAGAAATTGATGAAAATTGAAGATTTCCGACTGCCCTCTGAATCTCGAATGTGTTTTCACTTGGAAATAGTGGAACTTTTCTCACTAATAGGAATGAATGACAAAACGACCTGAATCTAGTCAATAACCTATGTAACAGTCTTTCCTTTCAAAAATTTCTCTTTAACTATGCATCAATAGTTTTTCTATAGCTACTTGTGTTCGAATTAGGGTTCCGACGATATATCGATATCGATATCGAAAAGTCGATATATCGACCCTTTTTCCAATATCGATATCGATATCGATATCGCGATATTTTGCATCGATATTTTCGATATTTTTTG
Organism: Sabatieria punctata; assembly: GCA_030248155.1. Classification (NCBI taxonomy): domain Eukaryota; kingdom Metazoa; phylum Nematoda; class Chromadorea; order Araeolaimida; family Comesomatidae; genus Sabatieria; species Sabatieria punctata. Next base: position 86,457 of record JASANB010007191.1, read on the forward strand.
TCCTGAAAAGTAGGAAAAAACAGAACTGACACGAAGTTTATTTCCCTGGAATAGTGTCAAAACCTAACAGTGGCATGATACCTCTCAGAAACGTCAATTTCTTGGCATTCTCAGCTTTCAGACAGCAACAGTTAGGTTCTTAAATGTCTGCAGCAACACTGAAGAGCTGCTCACTCTACTGTACACACTTGAAGCAGGAGGGCAGAAGCAGACATGGGCTAGCATTTCGGCTGAGGGGTGGTAAATTTTTAAATCCTGGGGAGGTAACGCCGGCTGATGGGTGGTTGAAAGGATGGCAAAAAGTCAGATTTTCTACTAAAATCAAGGATTGTGTCCTATTTGTGATTAAAATAAGAAAAGATACAGCTATTCTGTCTGAGCTCATTTATGCCTAATGAGGGTGGGGCATCGGCCTGAGGGGTCAACCTTTTCATTGAAGGGCTTCAGAAGGGCACCTACCTTTCTTAGATTCTCTACTTAATTTATATCAGATCGCTGATTGCATCAGTGCTTGACTGATAACCAGTGAGAGCAGTTTGTTCTTTCAAATCTTGAGATTTTCTTGCATAACTATAAATATCGATATCGATATCGATATCGATATCGATCGATATTGGGTTGAAAATATCGATATCGATATCGATATCGAATATCGACGAATTTTGATATCGTCGGAACACTAGTTCGAATGCAATTTAAAACCAGGTTCAGACAAAGTCATTTTTAAAAATGCTTATAAATTTCTACATAAAAATGCTTTTAAGTTGCATCTCTGATTAAATTTTCAACTAACACTAACAACTTCAAGCAAAAGATGTTGTTTTGCCAGTTTGCTCAAGTGTGACCAAAACTTTTCCACTGCATTTTAGAATATACTATTAAAATGCTATTAAAATACTATTAAAATTGTTATTTAATAGTATTAATATTAAATCTAAATTAAAATTAACAGAGGACTATTATATTAATATTAAATTAAAATTAAAATCGGCTAGTTCTATTATATTAATATTAAATTAAAATAACATTTCACTATTAAAATTACAGTAATATTTACCCTCCTTTTTATCTGTGCTGGGCATCTTTATTGCTGCAATCACTATTGAAACGAACACATAGACAACAATACTCGCTCGTCCTCGCTTATTATTCAACTCCTCTCAACTGGGCGCACTCATAAAGCGCCTACACCATGCAAGATCTCAACAAGAAATGACCAACTAGAAAATCAACAATATCATAAATTGTGCAAAAAACCCAAAATAAAATTAGACGCCGATTATAGTAAAAACAGTTCAATTACTAAATTGACACTCCCGGACATGCAGTGACGGACGGTCACAAAACCAACTAATAGCGAGAATACAATCACAGCTGTTACGCACCAAACATTGTGGATGAAGGCAACAAAACACAGTTTGATGCATACCATCACGATTGCACGTATCAGCAGAACCAATTGTATGAGCACTATTAGAACTGACAGCAGCCAGAGAACGTGTGGTTGCACCAATCGGGCCATACTGCCTTCTTTAAGTCACTGTCTCAACTGTCTTTCGCGACAATATGCCCCAATATGACCGGTGCCAATCAAAGAGTGCGGCCACACACCATACGAATTACTGACAACAGACTGCACAGGAGGAGAGACGTTGAAATGTGGCACCGAGTGAGCAAGTCTCTAAGGCGGCCACCTCTAGGGAATCACCTCTACAATATTGTAGGTCCATCGCAGCGACGGTTGGGCGAACGAATACTACGCCGGTCCTGACCTTGGTAAAATCTGTTATGAGGCACAGGCAACTGCTGACGATACGGCCCTAAAACAAATAATGGTACAAGCAAGCAAGTTAATGTAGGAAGGATTGGTTTTACACTAATAAGGTAGCCCTCGGGGATCCTGAATTTCTGGTTTTGAAGCCAAAACGGTCTGTCAAAAAGCTCCCCACCAAATTTTTTCGGTCCCAACCCCAGAAGATTTCAGCCCCCACCATACTGTTTCGGTCCATTTACGCTAAGCCTAAGCCTAACCTAGCCCACAGGAGTCTGGAATTTCTGGTTATAGGGCAAAAACCTTTCAATGATTATATTACGGGGAATCCAGCCTGTAGTGTCGGTATTCTACATTTGTTGGTTATTTTGTCCTGTTCTTCTCACGTTTGCGTTTGTGCCTAAATACTTCCTATATCCCTGTTTTGTCGCGTCTAAAGTCAGAATGTCTAAGTCTACAACGTTCGATAAAGCTGCAGATGTCACAAACATGACAAAGGATATGGCACTCTGTTACTGCTGTTCTGCGTACCAAGAAATAATGCGGCTACGTGCTGCGTTCACGGATTCTACTGCTCGCGGCAAGCAGTTAGCTGCTCAGCTTCAGACGGCAGAGAACCAGTGTGCCGACTTGCAGAACAAGGTAAGCGATTTAGAGGATAACTGTTCCGCTTTTGATGATCAAGTTACGCAATTACAACAAGAATTGGCAGCATCTAAAGAAGCGGAATTGGCTGCTGTTAGAGACGCCGCTGCCGCCCACAAACAGGTGGTACGCTTCATGCTAGATAGGCGGCCAGCTGAAACGGTCGCAGGCATGCCCGCGCGTTCCTTGTCTCCAACGTTTTTGCAGGACGTGCCGGTTTTTCACCCCAGGATTCTTCCGAAATAATTCCAGCTAAGTTGGTGTTGCAACGTAATCCGCGGTTGTCAAGTGCTGTTCCCAGAGCAAACTTTGCGTCCTTTCCTTGGTTGGAAGCTATTGATGCCAAGGGCAGAAAGGATAGATTGCGCGCAAACATGGACAAGGCCAAAGAGAATTGAAGCGTTCAGACGAAGAAATGCCTCAGTCCATAAATAGATGAAACGAGAAAAACGCGTTCAAAGTTTTTGGCTAGCCTGAAATAAATTGTGGAAAATGCTATGCCCTAAAGTGTATTATGCCAAAAGAGGCCCATACCAGTGCTACTCTGCACCTGAGTTCGGGCCACCACTTGTTTCCTGATTTGCATGTTTTTAAAAATTTGTGATAGTGGACTTAGGCTGTTTTAAGGTCTAAACCATAAAACAGCCTAAGTCCATATTCACAAATTTAAAAAAATCAGTAAGAGTAAGAGAGCAGTATAACTAGGAGGCTTGATTGCCTTCCAGAACTCCGGGTAGTGGACTAACAATCTTTCCACCAACCTGCAGCTTAAAAATAGCGCTACATTAATCTGAAATGTAAAACCTACGTTGAGAGATTCCTGAAAAAGGAGCCAAAAGGCCGCCCAAAACCTTTTTTTAGTCTTCAAAAGCGGCACTCGGTCAAAGTTTCTTAAACTAGTCTATCAGTACTCTAAGGCCCACGATTTTTCAGTTTAAACATTGATTATTGAATGAAAAATTTGATTTCAAAATTTTAACATCGTTAGTAAATGATGGAAAATTTTGTGATTAGCCGTTAGCTAATTTACTCCAGAACCTGTAGGCGTACGCTGGTGTTCTTGCACCATTCTGTAGGTTAAGGATAGCGCTACATTAATCTTAAACCCCAGATTATAGGGGTTACAGATAAGCTATTGCGGCCGAAAGGGGGTCGAAAATTTTTTTCTTCAAAAACGCAATTCGACCCGTGCTTCTTAAAGTAGTCAAAAAGTACTCTTAAACCCCTGATTTTTAAGTCTAACTTCTTATTACTAAGCCAGAACATCAAATTCGAAAATTTGAGAACTACTTCTGGCACATTTGGAGAACGCGCTATTTAGCTGTCCTAAGAGAAACGCACAAGCGCAACCTGGCCAAAAAGCAGCGTGGTTCGAGACATCTCTCGCCGCAAGTCGGCTCTGTTGTTTTACTAAAAGATAGCACGCCGCGCGCTTCTTGGAAACTCGGCAAAATTGTCAAACTAGCTCTCAGTGCTGATGGCGTTTGCAGAGCCGCTTACATGCGAATTGCATCAGGAAAGACTCTATAGAGAGCAGTGAAACTGGCCGCGTCGTTGGCTCAGTGGGTAGCTTGCTGCCTCTGAGACACGGCGGCCCCTGCATCCCTAGCGGTTGTAGTGGTTCATCCTCTCGGCGCGGCAAGTTTCTTGCTGCAGAGTTGGTCGTCGGCATAAAGCTCCACCCAGGCCACCGAAAGCTGGTTACAGCGAGTAGATAAAATGGGAACCAACCGGATCTGCCATTGCACCGAAGCCGCTCCTACAGCATGCCAAGGTTGGAGAAAGATCAATGACGTCAGGAGTTGTCCACGGAAACCGACTAGGCCGGGGGGGCCTCTCTCACACCAGGGGCGGACCTAGCCGACGTTGGGAGCCGACATCACCATGACGTCAGCGCGCCAGGGACTTTCTTAAGTACCTGGCGCCCAACAGCATGGCTAGAGTGGCTGGCAGTGATAGAAGGGAAACGTCCGAGATGACGAAACCACGGGGGTAGCGGAATGGACCTCGAGTCTGATCGCAGGCCGTAAGGCCCCCCCGCAAATCGGATCGGATCGGATCGGCAGTGAAACTGTTCGTCCCGCTAGAAGGATCAGCAGAGGAGTAGATTTTAATACAAATTTGTACTTTGCCAGTTTAAGGCCCTACTCACCAACACAGCTGTTGGTCACCATTGGCAGTCCTATGCGAGCCCAGCCTCGTCAAGTGCAGTCCAGTACTGAGGCAGTTCGTGCGTCGTCCCGGCAACATCAACCAGTGCCCAAGCCCACCGCATCAGTGACCGGTTCTAGTCTCTCCACCGACCAAGACAAGCCCTACCACTGTGATTTTTGTAACAAGTCCGGTCACTTGCTGTTTTTCTGTCGTGTGCGGCATCGTTTGCTGGCTAAGAAGAAAAACAAACGTAAACAGAAGCAGAAGGGCGGCCGGCCCTCCACCACTCCCACTCCTACTCCAGCCGGCGCCATTCCTGGGCCCTCAGGCCATTTGGTTAAGGAGATGGTGGTCCAGCTCGTGCGTGAGTACAGTGTGCCGGTTATATAGGAAATTTTAACGGTTACGGGCCTGTTACATTTTCCTATCCCCGTGAAATAATCCTATTGCTAGAGTAATGCCAATAATATTTTAATATTACATGACAGAGAATACAACCAAAACAACTGTACAATGTACACCAACATCTGTATAAGAAGCCACATAATCTGAAATAATCTAACAATAATAATAAAATAAAAATAATCTAACAGCGTACCAAATCCAAAAATCAACAGACTCATTTTGTGATGACCACCTGAAAGTGCTTTCTATTCGAATTGTCCAGGTAGATGACGTTTGGATAATTCCTTCTTTCCTTTTGGGAAATGCTTCTTGCACACCCACTTATCGTTCTAGCAGCTGCACACACATATACAGTAATGCACAAAAAATGTCCTCTTCACTTTTTCGGGTTCATTAAAATCACTGTTTTTCACTCAATTCTCAACGAATTTGAACCAAATTTGGAGGGTAGGTGCCCAATTAGTCCGGCTATCAGTGTTACAGTTTCCGCGTGAAAATTCAAATTTTGGCGGGAAATTTAAACGAAAATACGAAAATCATATTGTCTCATAAAAATGGCTCTTACTCAAGAAATACAAAAGCTACGCCTGTGAAATCACAGCCGCTTATAGACCCAATATAGTGCAATTTTATGTAGAAGTTTCAAAACCCTCGCTCAAAGTAAAAATCGGGGTTTAGTTTATCCATTTCCAAAGCTAACAATTTGAGGATTCACTAAAATTAACCACTTTCAATCAATTCTCTGCCAATCTGAACCAAATTTGCACAGTAGGTGTCCATTGAGTCTGGCTAACTGCGCTAAGCTACCCCCATGAAATCACAGCCGCTTATAGACCCAATATAATGCAATTTTGGGAAAAAAGGACAAAAAGTTACAACTACAACAACAACTTTGGTGCTTCATTGGTGCATGATAATTTTGGACCTGCTAAACAGCACCTATCGTACATACTTGCGCATGCCTATTCCATTTCCGCATGCTCACTACCGACCCGATTAGACAATGTCACAGCTTTCATAGGATTATTTAATGGCAATAGGAATATTTCACGGCACTCAGCCCGTTAAATAATCCTATATAGGATTTTTTAACAATAGCATTATTTAATGGAACACCGGCCAGCAAGCAAAAGACCGGGCGAAAGAAAGAGGGCGATTGGGCTATGCAGATTTACAGTATAATGCCAAAGTCCCAGCGCTTCTGCCAAAAAAGCATCCCCTAACAAAGTTTTTGATCAAAACTGCACACCAAAATTTGGTACATGCCGGCCCAAATCTAGTACTTGCCCAACTCCGTGCCCAGTTTTGGATTCCTCAGGGGAAACTAACGGTGACCTCAGTTTTGAAGGACTGTCGAACTTGCCGTAGGCAAGGGGGAGGGCCATTTCAGACCCCTCAGTATCCCCCTCTACCTCAATTTCGTGTTACTCGGCAGCCTCCCTTTCAAACTGTGGGAATCGACTATATGGGCCCGTTGTTTGTAAGCACTGCCACAGGTAAGAGAAAAGTGTGGGTGGCCTTGTGGACATGTGCTGTGGTACGCGCTGTACACCTAGAACTTGTCCTTGACTGCACAACCGATGAATTTTTAGCAGCCTTCAAGCGGTTCGTCGGTCGACGAGGACTACCTAAGTTCATTCTCTCCGATAACGCAACGCAATTCAAACTAGCAGATGCTTCCTTGTACTTTCTTTGGAACGGCAAAACACTAAAAAGCAGCAAAATTAGACCCTATTTGGCTAGTCAGGGAATTACTTGGAAGTATCTGCCTGCGTTGGCCCCCTGGATGGGGGGGCTTCTACGAGAGATTGATACAGTCTGTAAAACACGCGCTAAAAAGAGTTTTAGGCAATCGACTTGTCACGGTGCAGGAATTGCAAACTCTGTTAGCCGAAGTGGAGGGAGTTCTGAACAACCGTCCACTCGTTTCTGTCGACAGCTCCCTTGACCAAGTTTTGACGCCAAATCACCTGCTAGGCGTACAGCCAGGAGCCCTCCCAGTTTTGGAAACTGACCAGGAGGATCCAGATTATTTACCGCCTAAGCAAAAAGGGGCTCAGAGGTTTTTAGACTATTGGCGCACCTCTCAAAAAGCCTTAAATTACTTTTGGCAAATTTGGCGCATGCAGTACTTAGCCAATTTGAGAGAGACGCATTCCAGAAACGCAGCGAAATTGCAGCGAGGGGCTAGCCACTTAGAACCGGTAGTGGGTACAGTCGTATTGCTAAAAGAGAACACCCCCCGGGGACAGTGGAGCTTGGCCCAAATCACTCGCTTAGTGACCGGTACCGACGGCGTATGTAGAGCAGCATACGTAAAGACGCCAAGCGGCAAAGAGCTGCTACGGCCGGTCAAACTGCTGGTGCCCTTAGAGGGCCCGGCAGAATAATGCAGTGTGTACATTCGTATGTTTTAGGCCGTACTCTCCGTCGTCGCAGATCTTGATCACGATTGACGGTGTTCAGTAGGACGGAGGTACGGGCCAGCACACACCCACTGCCAAGACTGCTCCGGCCGTTCCGAAACCGCCACCCAAGGCCGAAGAAGAGTCGGCTGCCAGTCTACTGTGGTGTTGGGGTTTGGGTGCCGCCCGGAATGGGTACCCCTTGTTCTGCTCTGTTTTTTATATCGTGTATCTCTCTGCTCTGGTGGTTGGGGTTTGGGTACCGCCCGGAATGGGTACCCCTTGTTCTGCTCTTTCTCTTTGTATTTGTGTCTCTCTCTAGGGGTCAGCCCACCGCCCAAAATGGGTGGGCCTTGTTCTTGTTTGTTTCTTGTTAGTTGTTCGTACTTGGTGTGCCCCCCGGAGTGTCACACCTAGTGTGATTTTCTCTTAGTACATACTGTAGTAGTGGGCGGCGCACCAAGCCGGCATTTATCGTAGGTTGTGGTTGCGTTGTCTTGCCAGGAGTACTGGCCTAGTTATGTTACTTACACCTGCGGACCAGCGGTCTGGGCTGGTCTTTTATCTGCAAATAAAACGGGGACCGTGCGTGGCTGTAAGAGGAACCTGCCGCTCAGCTAGAAGGGGTCAAGCGTGCGCCATCGCCTTTTACAAAGCAAAATTTTCGGGAATTTTTTCACACTGGCTGGAGCTTCCTCACCCTGGTTTGTCAATGGTCAAGGAGAAGTCATGAAAGCTCAGGGAATTTGCTATCCAAAGCCGCCCGAACCCTGTAAATACCATTGTTAAGCTAGTGAATGTAGTTTATTTGTAGGACTTTATTTAGAAGGTTACAACGTT
>JASANB010007192.1:0-97901 GCA_030248155.1 Sabatieria punctata
CTAGATGGTGAACGCGTACCTAAGCGGCGCTTGCCCTGACCCATCAATACCTGCACTTGTCGACTGCATAACAGAGAAACAGAACTTCAAACCTTGCTGCAAAGAACGACTCAATCCTTCTAGAATGCAGTGCATGGACGCCTGCTATCCGAGTCAACGTCTGCCCAGTGTACACCCTAAGTATGGACCGTGTTTGGACTTTGAAGTTGCCGCCATTGTGGGCTGTTTTAAAGACGGATCCTATAATGACTGAGACCGAAACTCTTTGTTTGTGTCTGATGCACAATGTTAATGAAAATGGAACGCTTCTTGCATCCCACCCCTCTCTCCCTCTCTATGTACATCGCAATATAAGTTCATTTTTAAGCGAGTTGGTTTGGTTTGCGATTTGATATATTTTGGTTTTAACTGTCACGGTTTGGGATTTGCAAAATACCTCTATCGATCTGATGAGAATTTTAGATCATTTGACAATAACACTGAATTTTGATTAGAGCAAGAGTTCTCGTTTTCAATTTTTGATAAAAAGAAAGGAGAAAAAGTGTTAAGGCTGCATTGGATGGGCGCATTATTGACAGAGGGCTAATTTACCAGTGCCATTTGTGATCAGAAACGAGCAGCCCGACGAGCTGGCATCCCGCACATACAGCACTGCACTATCTCACATTCCATTCCAATACCCCCTTAAAACGGACTGAAAGTGCACAAACCCCTTGAAACAGACTTTACGAATTAATGATGGATACTGTGTAACTGCAACAGGTACGACGTACATGTATATCAAGAGGTCTGCTGACTACAAACGGTCCCACCCAACCCAACAGCTTTAATCATAATATTATCTCAATCTTTTCTTCTGTTCTTTCTCGAGAGATCTAATTAGTTGAGGAGGCGGAGGCGTCTCGAACTTTCCAGCTGCACTTCGGCTGAGGACTTACTTTGCTGATTTGGATTGAGGACCGCATCAGCTGACAGTAAAGATGAGCGCACTGAATGAAACCATTCAAACCGAGAATGTGGTAGCTGCATCAGTCTGTGCAGCGACATCGCTCGTGTCTCTGTTTGTCAACCTGAGTGTGGCGGTCACTTGGCTCAAGCACAAGAAACTCCACTGCTCTTTCGGTTATCTCTCTGTTTCATTAGCGATCGCCGATTGCGGGATTCTCTTTGTATTTTTGGTTGCCATAGCTCCTATCACCTATCTGTAAGCTTCCACTGATAAATGCAGATTTTCAATTCAGATAGTAGCATCTACATACTTTTAGGAATCAAGGCGACTGGGGCGCTAAGTGGCCGGGTCATATTAGCATGACCTTTTGGTTCGTCAGTTTGTACGCCATGTTGTTCATTGCGGTAAACCGATACGTCTGCATCACACATTATATGCAGTATGATGTACGTTACGTACTCTGTCCTGCAGTCATGCAAAAAAGCCACGCAACAAAGTTTTTAGATAATTTTCTCTGACCGAAACACAGCTAGGTGCATAGCAGTCACTTGGATACTGGCAGCAGTTCATGGGTTACTTTACTTCTTGCCGGGGTGTAACTTCATTTACGACCCGAACACACTTGGATGGTACTACGCCAAGACCCCGTGCTACGATCCTATGTTTTTCGTGGATTACGTCTATGGCATTATTTTCTTCGTTTTCCTGCTTTTGTTCAACATAGCCACCAGTTTGAAACTGCACTACCGCAACTCAGTAATCTAACCTTTTGTACGTACAAGTATCTGTGCATCTATTGGTGCCTCTTACAGAGAGCCAAAGTGTCGACTACGGATCGACGCAACGAGCACGAACGTCGTCTCAGATTCAAACGCGAGGCAGGAGGGATAGAAAAGGCGAGAAGTTATTTTAAAAGGACTCATTTCAGAAGCGCTTTTTCGTTCAGTCGCTGCTGAACACGGCTGTGTTTGAAGTGCTCCTAGTAATGTTTCATGTGGTTGCGCCGAGGTTATCGGGCAAAATGCCTGTCTTCTTCAGCACCACATGGATGTGGCAAATTTCGCACGGAACTAACGGGTAACGGCTTTTCTGCAATCACCTCAATGTCTATGCTTGTAGGACCACGTAGTGGCTCACGGATTTTTTTGTTTGCTATTCGTTGCTTTGTTTTCATTGAAAAATCATACAGATTTGCGGCGTTGATTTTCAACTCAACGCTTCGGAACTGTCTCCTTGGGAAATCCGACGATGAACAAAGTGCCAAGGTTCCAGAACAAAAAGAGAAAGGAGACGAAAGAGAGAACAAAAACGACACCAAGCGTACTAAAGCCTGGGCCTAAGGTCAGACCCGGCTTGCTACGTATGTTAAGAGAGATTGCTAATCTTTATGAATCTGGTTAAGGCATCATTGGTCATCTACATCTACGTACCGTATGTCTTGGCTATAGACAGATTACGTACTATATACTTATTATGTAGCTATTTGCGCTGTAATTTGGTGGTGGTTTTGAAATGTACGTACTGTATGTACAGTACTGCATTGCATAGCGTACTTATACATGTAACAGTAGCTGGGCGATTACTGTACCATTTGGTACCGGTACCTAGGGTAGTGGTACCATGTATGGTACGAAATCTGAACAGAGTGGAAATATATATGGTATCGGTACCGACCGGTACCAACGCGAAGGTAGGGGTACCATATATGGTACCACCACAGGCCCGAACGTGGGGGTACCATAAACGGCGTTAAGTGCCTGCTGTAAGAGAAATCGTTGTTTTTAGAAGCCCTTTTTGCTTCTTTTTAGCTCTAGAACGCTATTTGGCAGCTTAAAATAGCGATTTTTAGCCTCCTTGACCTTACTGAAAAACTTTCTAAAACGCATTTTTGCCGGTTTGGAGCTTCTTGAAAATTCGGACCCCTTCTGGGCAAAACTCCCCCTCGAGCCCCATCCTGACGGAAACCTCCGTATCCCTACCACCCAGGCCGGCCCGGACCTGTTACATGAATGCTAAAACAGCAGTATACTGATGGCTTAAAACGCAATGTAAATACAATAAAACATGTTGTTTAGAAGTGTTACTGAATTGGGGCCAAGTGTTGGGTCAACGACAACCTATTGAGGACATGGCGCAGATCTGTGTCACTTGAGATCCCTCGTTTTAGTGTGTTCTAATAATTTATTGCTACGTACAGTATTCATGTATCTGAATTTGGTAGTGTTTGTGCTGTTTAAATCGTTGGTATGGAAAGGAGGTAAAATTCTCTTCCTAATTGCGGCGTCTTAGTGGTTGCAATTGTTTGGTTTTTAATAGATTGCTGTATTCCAACAAGCACCATCGACGCTTTGAACAATTATCGGACTGTGTCCAGAGACAAGGCACCACGATTCGATGTAATTCAGCCCATACACTCGGGTGAGCCCTATGCTTTCCTTCCGAACCAGTGCCATGCCAATTTTATTTCACTGTCAATTTTTTCAGTTAGCAAAGGGGCAATCGCTCAGGCAGAAGACTTGCGCTGCTTTGACTTCGGTAACTCATGCAGATGGAGGAATACCCTGGGTCTCGCAAACGACAGATTGAAATGGTTTCAAACGAACGGAAACCTCAATAGCTCATTCCTCAAACTTACAACTGGATACGCTTTACCACCAAGTCAGTTGTTCTGTACCAAGTTGTTGTTGGCGTAATTTTTTGTCCTTTCGGACTAGGAGTATCCAACTACTATAGAGCGGGAAATTACAGTAGTACTGTGCTTTCAGCTCAGAATGAAGCGAGATTCTGACTGAGCTGAGTTTCAGAGCCCCCTTATGCTATGGCATCTTCAGCACAAGTCATCGACCCTGACGTTCAAGCAGTTCTGGTCAGCGATCCTATTCCCTGCATCGCTGACGATGGAGAAGTTCGCTTGAAGTCGGTTTTACGTACTACTGCAGTATCCTACTCTTTTATTCGTGAACTGAGTCGGAGCTCTGAGTTTCGGGGAAACGGGCTATGCAGTAACCCAGCCACACAAACAAAATCCCCGACTTCATTACATGTACAGTAACTGTAATAGTCGGACAACGCTTTACATACTGCACGTACGTATACGTATAGGCCATTCGGAATCCATTCGGTTTCTGTTTTGTGCAAAAATTTTCGATTCTCTTCTTTGATCCGTTTGTCTGTAGCTACCGTACTTGAAATAGTTTTGTGGGTACCAGCACATAAACATCATGTACTGTATTTGGAAAAGTTGGAAGTGGCGTAGTTAGGCTGCTTTTTTCGTTACAGAATAGAAAAAGTACAGTATGTTAAATATTGCAGAGCAGTGTAATGGTTCTTAAATAAATAGCAACGCATGCATTTCACTGTTTTGCGTTGATTGCCCTTCACTGCAGTTCGCCTATAGTCATATTTGTTGTTCCCCCTACGATTTTTCTGGCAAGTAATTTTTTGAGCAAATTTTTGCGATTTTTGCAATTTCAGACACAAAAATTGCCAAAATCGCTTGTAAAACAGCACTTATTAGCTGTATTTCAGCCCAAATTAGCGATTTTTAACGACTTTTAGCCGAAAAATTGGGATTTGTTCGGTTTTTGAGCGTTTCTTGGTGCCCAACCCCCTCCCAAAATTTGGGCTCAGACCCCGGCCGGCGCCAGACCCCCGACGAAGGATGGATCCAGGGGGTCTGCCCCACCCGACTTAGGCTAGACTCCCTGATCGCGACCCCACCCCGATGCGATTTCTCCGGCCCCCACGATTTTCTGGCAAGTAAGTCTTTCAGCAAATTATTTACAATTTTTAGACACTAAAATTGCCAAAAGCGCCTGTAAAACAGCACTTTACCCCAAATTAGCGATTTTTGACGATTTTTAACTAAAAATTGCTATTTTTTGCGGTTTTTAAGCGTATTCCCGTTCATCTAGAATTCGGGCTCAGACTCCCCAGCCGGCGCCAGCCCCAATCTCCTCCCTATCGGCGGACGACCTGTTACATGAATGGTCTCTTGAATGAAATGATGCAGGGTTTCAGATTCTGGGCCAGTGCCAAAGTTAAGTTGTTGGTATGCGTGAAACGAACCAAGAAAGAGATTCAGGCCTACGACTTTTGCAGTCCGCCGTTGTCGAATCAAACTTCTGGAGCGATATTTTTTCAAATTCCCGGCCCAATTTCAGAGCCATTTGAAGTGTTGGCGTTTAGTTAAACGTATAAATAAGGCTGACCTTGCAGGTGTTCATAAAAGCCGAGAGCTTCAACAACGATCAGCGCTCGGAACTGGAAGGCGGCTTTTTGATCATTGATGACCTAGAGTTTCTAGCCACATTCTGCCCCACAAGATCCCAGCTCTGTGACCTGCAAAGGCAATACTGTAACGGTGGCACCTGTCAAAACTCGCTTCTCACATCAGACACTGCCTTCATTCCTTGGTGTCAGCAATGCCAGCTCTGCTCAGAATTACTGCATTTCACTGATCAACCTGGCAAGTCCCATTCCACCAACTTAGTATATCTAAAAACAGATAGCTAAACGGTATAAGTTTTCAGTGTTGTTCACTAGCTCAAATTCACAGGTGTTGCAGAATACTGAGCACAGCACAATTTCGCCAAAGTTACAGGGATCACTTGGTTAGATCTGATTAAATTTTTTATCTTCATTTTGGATAGCACAAGTCCAACTGTTTAGGCAACTCATTGCTATCATTTAATGTCAAGATTAGTCCAACCGAAAGAAGCAGGCCCAAATTCAAGTGTCCTATCGGGTTCCAGCAGTGGTTTGAAAGTTCCGAAAAATGGTCTCCTGTTCAAGACAAACTGGCTAAGACACACGTTTCTAATCTCTGCTACAAAAACGTCGACAGTCGCCTCCCATGGGAAGAGGCCAGTGCTGCTTGTAGACAGAGAGGAGCCCGTCTGCCGTCCTTCAGGAATCGCATCGAAGCCACTCAGTTTACCGCCTATGCCAGGTACGTAGCTTGCTGTGTTCGTTTTAGAATTAATTAAAGACAAATGTGGTAACTTTTTAACCGTTGCAGACTAAACGGTGTATCAGAGAGCTGGATTGGTCTGCGAGACTGGGACGAAAGCGGTCGTCCGGTGGGCGATCTGTGGGACGATTCTGTGGTCTACTCGTCCGCCGACCAACTAGAATCATTCTGGAATAATCACCGATCGATGAGAGGAGGTTGTGCTTTTCTGGACTCTTGGAAAAGACGCTGGGACTGGGCACTGTGTCGCACTAACAACCACTCACTGATCTGTCAAATACGCTTGCCAATGTAGCTCTACTACAGTTGTATGTCATTTGCTTCATTCAGATGAGATTGAAAATAAATTCTAAGAAGTCTTCAAAGCTAAGTAAAGTACGTAAGTTCAAAAGAATAACACTCTAATGAACTCCGTGCTTCCGTCAAAGACTAAAGTGGCTGAAACCGCACAGGAATTCCATTACCTGTGCAGCGGTAAGGAAACGAGCTAATTACATAAGTCAATCACAGTGTTCAACGAGGCCTGCATCAAGCAGTTGACATAACATGTTGTGGTTCTACTTTCTGCCAGCGCAGAATTTCATGTTCGTGGTGGTGTCTTTGGACCGTTGTCTCTGTGTCACCGCACCGCTGCGCTACATGGGTTGGGGGCGGCCCTACGCTACCTCACTGATTGGCGGAGCGGCCTTACTGGCCGCTGGTTGGTGGTTGAACGCGCTACAAAGCGCTTGGCCCCACACCAAACCAGAACAGCAGTTGGTCTGTCACGGTTTCATGGGCAAAGAAGAGTACTGCGAGGTGATGGATCGCTATCTCAACGTCACTGCTTCAGTCACCAGTGTACTCATCTACATTCTCATTCCGGTCAGTAGTAGCTTAGACCTGTACTATTTATTAGGAACTGTTCGAATCGCAGATAGTCTACAAACGCAAGAGCTCTGTTGTGGGCCACGGGTCGACAAGCAACGATCCCAGTGTGAAGAGGGAGCAAGCGTTCCAACGCAAACTCACCAAAACGACCGGCATCAACTGCGGCTGTACGTTCGTGCTGGTCGTGTTGCCCTGGCTGTTCAGTTTGACTGCTCTGCTCATTCCGTCGTTGAAGGTGCGTATCTCTTCTGCAAAACATATTACTCAGACTTATGTAATCAAATTATTATCCAGGGTCGGCAATTTCATTTGTATAATTGCCAAAATAAGTTACTAACAAGTGAAATTGAATGCGCAACGGGATCGGCTTCGTTGCAAATGGTAGCTAAGGCAGCACTAATAGTGCTGTAAAAGAGTAAGAAATACCGAGTTTCTCAATTTACCGAGTTAACCGAGTTTCGCTAAAATTTGATTTACTGCAAAAACCGATGTTTTTCGCTAGTTCAAGTAAAGGATTGCTGTACCAAAGACAACAAAAGATTGTCAACCAAACAGGAACTAATTAAGATAAGGAAACAAACTACTGTGTGATTTGGAAACGAGTTAGAAGAAATAAAAGGAACCATTTTTAGATGCGGCTACAACAATTTTTCATAATTTACGAGCTATTTCAATGAAATTTCTAACGTTAACCATCTGTTATGCTGAATAAGAAAGCAGTAGAAGTATCTAAACAAGTAAAAGAACTTTTTTTCGTGCACGCAGCACCGTTTCCTTACAATTTACAAGCTATTTTATATATTTACGCAAACTCGGTATGCTTTTTTTCGACCGAGATACCTCGAGTTTTTTATCGAGTTGAACCGAGCCTCGTTTACATGACTAAGCACTAATAACATATTTATAGCCATACTACCAGGTGGTGAATGATTACGCCTTTTTCCTGGCCAACATCAACCCGCTGCTTAACCTGAGCATCTATTCGGTGAAGCAGAAGGAAATCCAAAAGGGTTTGGTCAATCTGTTCAATTCGGATATGCCGATGTCCCTTCAGCAGTGGACTAAGTCGACCACCGTTCCGGTGAAAAAGATTCAAAAGGAAACTTTGTTCTAATTTAAGTGCGAACTGGCACCAAGACTCGATCGAACCAGAGACCGACTCTTAATTTATTTCATCATTTCTAATGATACAGAATGTACATGTACAGATGCGATTTTTACCTAGCTGAGCAAGTATTGGGGTGTCAAGGATTGGGATTAGTTTTTCCGGCATTGTTCGCACTCTAGATCCTATTACACTTTGCACTTTTGTGACGTGCAGATTATTCTAATCACATAAACGAGTCACAGCAGCGATTAAACATTACTGGAGACCATAAAATCAATAGGTTAAAGATTTTAATCAAAAGCAGGGTTACAAAATTACATTCAAATAAAATAAAAACTCACAGGTTCGCTCCAATGGCAGTCATCAGTTCCATACGTTAACTCCCCTATCCGAACAGTGACACAACACTTCAAGCCGAGAAAAAGTAGCCCATAAAGAATGCAGACAACAAAGTAAGCCAGCTACCAACTATACAGAATACTGATGTGTCCAATTAAATGGAGATCAGCAAAGCCACGTGCATAATTAGTTGTATAAGATTTTAATAACAATATGAACAGTTGCAAAATTGGACTATGACGGAAGATCACTCTGATCGGTTAGTTCTTCGGCCTGCTCAGCTGCAGGGGTGATCTGAGTTTCTATCTGAACTCTCTCCTTATCTGGAACGTCCTGCACCACATGTATCAGTGCGGCGGGAATGTTGGCTTGCTAAACAGACTCAGTTGGTTCATGTCACACAGACGGAGAAAGGAGAAAAGCACCTGTTGAGCGCTGAGACTGGTGATGTGCGAGAGCAGAGCCAAACGCAGCGTTTCAGCTTCGCGCGTTACAGAAAAGACGCTTCTTAGTTGCTCTGGCGGCAGCTGCAGCAGCACGTGGAAAGAGTGCGGCTGCGTCTTTTCGCAGATGCGCACGAATCCCTCCCACAACTTTGCGTTAGTCCAAATCTGCAATGTGAGGCGGTGTGAACCAACGGCAGCCAATGAATGAGAGAGACAAAACGGACTTGCTGAGCGGCCAGTCTGTTCAGCACATTCATGATGAAGCCAAGCAAAGCGGGGTACACGTTGAACGCCTGCAATATGGTGCGCATCACCAACTGCGGCAACGGCTGCTGCTCGATCAGGTGCTGAATGCACGACGACAACACGTCTTTGGTGTAGACGCCTCGCTGCGCCAACAGCTGATTCATCCCTGCACACAGTTAGTTGTTAGGCTCTTTTAAAACAGCTTTCTTGAAGGCCCATTTCGAAAATTTTTTGTTTTATTCACAGTATGGAAAATTAGTGGGGAAATCGCAGAATTTAGCCTCAGATATACATTAGCAGTGCAGTTCTATCAATTTCATTCCTTTTCTAAGCCTAAAAATAGGTTCTTGAAGGGCTGCAGCCACTCTGTGAACAATGCACCAGGTAGAATATCGACTCTCAGGCTGTAACACTATTTTTGAACCACAGTATCAGCTTTTGTGTTTAAAGTTGCTTCTGATGCATCCTTCCATCTCCTACAAGCTAAATTTCATGCAAGGACAGGGTTCGTGCGGATTTTGTATTGCAAAATTCCCTGACTTCTCCATGACCAAAGTATAAATTCCCTGACCAACTAGGGTGAGTAAACTGCAACAAATGAGAAAATTTTGAAAAATTGGCTTTGTAAAACGCATTTAAACGGTATTCAGAGGGTAAATTTCCGGTTTAAGTAAGAGAATATAAAGTTAGAAGAGCGATCTTCAAACGGTGTTGTGTAAAGTCCTGACAGGACCATTTGGCGGCGAGATGTTCCTGCCGCTATCAAAGTTTTCCCTGACCAGACACAAAATTCCCTGACTTTTCCCTGATTCCCTGACTTTTTTTAAATTCCCTGACTTTTCCATGACTCCCTGACTTTCCAGATCCCGCACGAACCCTGAAGAAAAAAATTTTGAAAAAAAATTTCGAAATAAAAAATTTTCATAAAAACTTTTTTTGGCCTAAAAATTTTTTTACAACTCTAGCAGACAGCACCGCTGAATACAGTCAGACATTTCTCTAGCACTGGTATCATTTAGATTCCGACTCCTCAGGTACATTACGTAGAGAAATTCCTGACTGACAAGGTGTTAGTCATTCAACAACTCACCAGCGACAACGTTTTTGAGATCATCGGAACTTTTAATCTCCAGCTGATGCAGCTCGAACAGCAACTCTGTGGCCGTCATCGGGGCCTGACCCGACTCCAGGCCTGAAACCCAACAACAGATCGTTGATTGTCGATGCGTATATAAAAATTTCCAAAGAGTTCTGGATAAGCAGACACTATGAGAAAAAATTTCCAAAAATTTAGTCTTTTATCATACGAATATTCAAAGGCAGTTGCACGTTGGACGCACACACACCATAGCCACAAACGCTGGCGATCTATTTTCTGGAAATCAGCATCTTTTTTTTTATAAAGATTTAACGGTTTTTTTGGCGTCGATCGACAATCCCTGACAACTCATGCCCTCTCCATTTTTCCCCAGCCCATGTGTATGGTACGCTTATCAGGCAAGTAGGAATTGTAAAGCAGGAGGTGAAATTTTTTCTAAGTGTTTCACAGAAAATGTCTCATTCAATTAGGCAAACAACTTTTCAGTTTTACAATTATAGGAGAAGAAAAGGTGTTCGAGTCACTCACTTTTTCCGAACAAAAGTCTGTTGAAGACCTCTTTCACCACGTTGGGGTTGAGTTTGACCAATTTGGGCAGTGCACCCAGTATCTCCCGCTAAACAGATCTCAGCAGTTATGTTTCGCTTTCTCACCACCTCCGCAGCATACCTTCGGTAAGCCAGTGAGCACCGGAATTAAACAGCGCACGTCGGGAACACGATTTTTGTACAGATCCACTACTCTAGCCACCAACTCAGGGGTGGGCGCACCTGCAACAGACCAGTTCGACCTGTCACACACAATAAGCCAAACAGACTTCGTTCAGTGAGCAAGTGCACTATCCTAGTGACCAATGTCTCCGAGCCCTCCGGACAATTCTCCACCAACTGCAACAGCTCCGGAGAGCGCATACCCATTGCCTTCACCTAAAACAGCGGCCAGTCGACTTGACACCAACCAAACCAACTGATCGGAGAGGAGCTACCGGCTGTTCTATCAATCGCAGGATGATTCGTTTATTGTCGCTGCCGGTGGCCACGTAGACTGTGGCCAGTTCAAAGACCAACGAATGGTCGAGCGGCAGCAAGTTGAGAAAGAGATGCAGACAGCAGCGCACCGTGTCCTCCTCCCATTTACCCGGGTTCTCTGAAAGAAATGCCAATTTTACCTACGTATGTACTTTAGTTCACCACTGCCGACCGAACCAACAGCACAGGAAGAGCAGAAAGAGAAAGAAAGAAAAGCTGACTCTACCGATTCTGCCTTTGTCTTCTCCGAACAGGAACGGCGGAGGCAGAGGTTCCAACAAGTGGTTCATCATTAGACACACGTAATTCTAAAACTGGAGCTGATAAAACATGAAAAATTATTACAGTTATTAGTTATTACACAGTCCTAGTTATTACACAGTCAGGTGCTATGGTGCCTATGGTAAGGGGTATGCTACCTATGCTAATAGCAGTAACGGTATTTAGGGTAGTAGTAGTACCGCCACTCCAACCTTCGGCATAAAAATCATATTTATATCCTAGTCAGTACCATGCTGTTCAATGCCTACTGTAACTGTTATACCAGACATGGACAAACATACATGTACTAGGGGGTTGGGGGTTACCCCCAGCTGTAAAGGCCAAACCCCCTACACACCTCCCCCAGGTCGGCCCGGAGCTGTTACAAGTATGTGGACAAAGGAGGGCTAACCACTTTGGAAGAATTTTGTATAGAAATTATGATGAAAGTTTGTCTAGAATAGGTGTAATGAGCTCACAATAGCTATTTTAACAAAAAATAAACCGAAAACCACAATTTTAGGTATATGTTATACCTTGATATCGTGTCGAATCCATTCCAAATTGCACAACTCCTTAGCAAATTCGAGACTCTGCGAGCGCAGATCGAGCCTGTCATAGCAGCTGAAGTCCAGCAGCACGCACAGCAACTCTCCTCGTTGTCGCGGTCGCGTCAAAATCATTTCTCGCAAGGTTAGCAGACCGAACGCGCCGTACACCTAGATACGAGTCAATCCAGCTCTAATTTGCATAAACATTTTACTCACCTGGTCCATGCAGGCCAGCTTCAGAATTTCCAGAGCGTTCGGCGTGATCTGAGGGGCCTCCAGCAGCAACTTGTGAAAGAGACTACAGCAAACAGTCAGCACTATCTACACCTATCCGTCAAGAAATAACAACAAAAAGAACAGTATGTTTTTATTCCCTAACTATGTCAAATATGGCGAGAGGTAACTGACAACCTACTTTTCTTTGTGCTCTCCTTTGTCGTACAAGGCTTGCAGAAGTTTGCACAGAATTCTGTCGTAAGCTTCGTAACTGTCGGTGGTCTCAGACGGCACGGCCTGGGTGAAACCTTCAAGGCGGCTTTTGTGAGAAAGTAAATTAAATTTAGAGAGTGCCTTGAAAAGCGGCGAATGCCTCGTAGAGCCAAAGCACTGCCAGATCGGTGCGGGCCTTTTGATCTGCCAGCACGAAAGCTCGCAACTTCTCTTCGAAAAACTCCGACTTGAACCGACAAACGAGACGGACCAGAATTTTCTGTCTGGCCACCGTCGCTCCTCCTTGCATGACGCGCTCTAAAAACGAAAATGGCCAAAATGGTTAGAGTAAAGAAGATAGTAAAAGGAACTCACTCTCTGCAGACATAATTCTATCGAACGCACTGGACATCAAGCGCCAGCGAGCTTCGGCTTCCATCGGCCGAGTGACGTAAACCAAACCCTGCTGGTGCATTCTTCTTGAGGTCTTTATATTCTAAAACAGCTATGCACCGTAACCTTTTCCACCAAATCACCATCACTGTCGAGATTAGAGACAATATCGTATTACTTAACTTTACAAGTGTTTGTGCTCCCGAAAATGAGTTAATTGCGTGCCTCATTTGGTTGTCTCTCTTTGTACAAGACCAAGCAACGCAAACTAACAACAGTCTGGTACTTAGCGGCGTATATGGTACAGTTGTGCACTTAGTACCGTTTATGGTACCGTTTCGATTCGATGACATGGTGTCGGTAATTAGGCTAGTGGCAAAAGTGGCGTATCCAGGATTTTGCAAATGGGGTATAAAATTGTGAAAGCTGCCCAACCAGGGCAAGAACATTCAGCAAAATACGCCTTCAAAAATGCGTTTAAAAGGCATTCTGAGCTTAAAATTAACAGAAATAAAATAAGTTTTAGTAGTTTAAAGTGGCCTGGTTTGGTCGAAGCAGGACTATTAGGCGATGCCGATTAGGCGACGCCGATTAGGCGATTTAGCGGTACTATTAGGCGACGGTACTATTAGGCGACAGAAATAATTTTTTTCTATAAATCCGTACGGCAACATAGGTTACCACTAAAACATAGCACAACAATGCAAACAGCACAACAGCAATTAAAACAAAGTATAACAAAATAGCAAAGCAATTTCAAGGACTCATTTAAAAAATAAGTGCAACACCAAGGATGGATAAATTCCATCTCACTGAGCACTCATTAGTAGAGAAGAAAACATTTCTGCACATGTCGCCATACATGGGCTGGGGGTTGCCCACACCGCTCAAATTTTCGGATTTTGACTACCCCCAACCTAAACCCATTTTTCCGGCCCATGTATGCATGTCACAGAACATTTATAAAGCGCTAGATGGATGGACGCGCCGCATCAAATTCTCGCTGCGAAACTCTGTGAGCTGCTTCCGCAAAGTTATTGGTGCGTCGTGCATCGTCTGCATCCAGCGCGTTAATGAACAGAGCAACCCAAAAAATATGTGGCCGACCCGACGGCCGCTCGCGTGCTCGACGCAAGCTGGGGAATAGGGGCAAATGCCAGGATCTCAGTTAGAAACAGTCAGGGCAGGTGGCTTGTTTAGCTATAAGTTAACGAGTTATAAGATTAACGAGACATGATTTTAGTGCCACTTAGCCATGCATAGTTAAAACAGCGCATTTAGCCTTACAGCTGAACATGGCCCCTTGACCCTTGACTGATTCGGAAGGTCCGCCTAACTGGTACTATTATAATATACAGGGTGTGCCAAAAAAAACAACCCAGCAGATTTTTTGCTGTAGCAACCGCAAATCGCAACCGATTTGAATGAATATTTTTTTAAATAAAAGATAAATAAATTTTTGAAAGACCGATGAATCGCTTATTAAGATAGCCTGCTTAGTTCCTGAGATATTTGCCCTTAAAGTCAAAACAGACATTTTGTCAGTGAACAAGAGTGATAAACACAACCCAGCAGATTTTTTACTTTTGCAACCATGAATCTTAACCGATTTGAATGAGTCCTTTTTTGAATGAAAGATTGATAAATTCTTCAAAGATTGGTGCAATTTTTATTGAGATTCACTGCTTGGTTCTTGAGATATTTGCCCTCAAATTCGAAACAGATTTTGGCAAAGAACAAGAGCGATTCCGTTGCACTTCATAATAAAGCAGATTCCTACTGCTGGGGGCTAATGACACTTTACTGTTGAAGTGAACCGAGCTTCTGTGTCACCAGTAAAGCCTCCAATAGCCCTCAACTGTAGCAGGAATCCGTTTTATTACGAAGTGCAGCGGAAAAAGAAAAATTCCCTCTTGTTCACTGCCAAAATCACAGTTTTGATTTTGAGAGTGAATATCTCAGGAACTAAGCAGAGTACATTAATAAACGTTGCATCAATCTTTCAAGAATTTATTTATCTTTCATTTAAAAAAGGATTCATTCAAATCGGTTGAGATTTGCGGTTGCTACAGCGAAAAATCTGCTGGGTTGTTTTTTTTTGGCACACCCTGTATTAATGTTTTTTGTCGCCTAATAGTACCATCGCCTAATCGGCGTCGCCTAATCGGCATCGCCTAATAGTAGCGTACCGTGGTTTGGTCTTCTGCCCGACCAGGGCGAGAAAATTTGGAAATTTAGCCTTCAAAAACGCATTTAAAAGCATTCGAACATAAAACAGACAGTTTTAGTACATTGTTCTTTGGTTTCTCTTAATTTTGACAGACTCTCTTTCTATCTCCACCTTAAAGGGGTGTACCAACCCTGCCATATGCCGTTAAGTGAATGACCGAACTAACCCCAACTCCATAGACAGGCGCCGAAGACCTGATAGGTGCCAGTTTAGGAGGAGCCTTTTTGTCGGGTGCCAGCACGTGCACCGATTTTCCGGCCACCACCGTTTCTATGGTATGTTTAGGTGTGGGTGGCACATCGACTTTCGGCTTCTGCTGCTCTCTGAACATCTGCTGTCGCGACTTTTCCTCCACGTCGCGCTTCATCTGCTCCACGCCCGGACCCACGCCGGCTGAGGTGAACTGCGTGGCCATCAGACGAGCCAGGTGACGGATCTGCGCCTGACAACACAACACGTACTTTCTCTTTGGTTCACAGCAGTAAAAAGAGGGGATCCCTCCTGTTCGCCGAACACCATTCGCCGAAACTCTGTTCGCCGACCACCATTCGCCGAAACACTATTCGCCGACTGCACCATTCGCCGAATGTCTGTTCGCCGAATCGAAAAAAAAATATTTTCATGCACTATATGTTTTGCCTTGTCAAGTCGAATAGAGGCTATTCGGTAAATACAGAGGGTGCGTTAACCGCCCACAGGCTGATTGGGACAGTTGGCACCGCCATTTTTATTCATACATACAAGTATAAAAAAGATACAGGGAAATAACAACAACAACAACTGAAGAATAGACAACTAAAGACATTTCGGGAGTGATGAAGAGTTTGATAGTTTGAGTGAGTGTTTGTATTGTCGAGTTGTTGAGCGGTTGTGTAGGTTTGTGAGTGTGTTGTGTTGTGTTGTTTGGCAGACTTACTAGTAAAGACCTCCACTTCTCTTTGCCGCCTGCAGCTCCATTGTATAGCGTCCCGCATCTTCTGCTCCGCGCGAAGGCCTGTAAGTTGCACTTGTTATTGATTTCTGATCGGCAACTTCATGTAACATACCGTCGATCACTTTCCAAATCGTTGGATGACTTCCCTGCAGCAACGCTTTTAGGTGGCGATGGAACGCCTCCACAACGTTGTTGGTGCGCGCCTGCCGATTGATGACACGCTCATACACGTTCCACAATACCCAATACCAGTTCGCACTCTATCAGCCACCATAGTAGCGATTTTCCAAAAAACGCCTAGTGAGAAGACGAGCCAAATTATACAACCCTGCATATGGTGTAGAGAAATCTGTGATACTAGCCCAGTATGAAGCTGCGTATTGTGTACCTCTCCTTCTCTGGCGATCAACCGGCCTTTGCAGCCCTCTCCTCTTCTTTGGCATCTCCAGTACGCCGTGACACCGTCATTGTTCCTCTTATCTAACACATAGACTTGACCTTCGTAAAGCAGGGTTTCTCGGCCACGCTTTGTTTTGATAGTCCCGGCCATCACACAGATCAACGTAAGTCACAAGACGTAATCACCGACAATTACATGGATAATGACAAGGTCACTTGCTAAGAGTTCCGTATGTCCTCAGGCTTCACAAACAATTGACCAATCGGGTCAAACGGCCAGTGGCCAGCTACTGCGCCCTCTGTATTTATTTACCGAATAGCCGCTATTCGATTTGACAAGGCAGCAAAAGATACAGTGCATGAAAATATTTTTTTCGATTCGGCGAACAGACATTCGGCGAATGGTGCAGTCGGCGAATAGTGTTTCGGCAAATGGTGGTCGGCGAACAGAGTTTCGGCGAATGGTGTTCGGCGAACAGACCCCAACACAAAAAGAGAGCGCCAAACGCACCGGCGTCCCTGCAGCAGCGATCGGCGTGTAGCTCGACTGAAACAGCGGAGGCATTGTGTCCGGCAAAACCACCTGAAAGCAGCTTTCTTATTCCATCCTTACCATTGATCCTGGTGGGATAGAAAACTCTAAGCGGTGATGCGTCCACAATACAGGCCAGTTAGTGAATTGTCCCCAGCTCCCTAGGCTGTTTTGCAAAAAAAGCCTCTTCTTAAAAAACTTTTTGAAGGCCCATTTCGAAAAACTTTCAATTAATATTCAAAGTATGGAATTTTTTGGTGAAACGTTGAATTTAGCCTCAATTAGCAGTGCAGTTCTAGCAACTTTATGCATATTCTAAGCCTGAAAATAGGTTTTAAAGCACTGTTTGAGCAATCTTCTTACAGGTAGAATATCGACTCATGCTATAAAAGTCAGGGAAATAACAACGACATTAATATCGGTAATCATAATGGTACAGGTTCACCTTCAACTGGTACCATATGGGATGACATGAGGTCTCAATCGAAGGGGGTACGTACCATTCGTTTATGGTGCCGATATCATGTATGGTACCGATACCATATGGTACCCCTGAGGTGAACCGGTACCATGGCATCGGTTCCATTATGATTACCGACACCATTTATGTCGTTATTTCCCGGACTGTGTAACAATATTTGAATCAAAGCATCAGCTTTTGTATTTAAAGTTGCTTCTGACGCTAAATTCACTACATTTTAAAGAAAGAAATTCCAAATAAAACAACAAACACAACAAAATATTTTTTCAACTCTATGTATCCCGCAATTTTTGCATTACCAGCATACTTACTATCATCATCACATCAATCATCAGCCACAGGTAGTCGGCAGCATACATGACGCGAAATTCTTGATTATGGTCGGTTTAGGTAATAGTACCTGACACTAGGTGCGACAACATTTTTGGTCACACGGCCAGACGAATCACCCATCATTTCAGTACATTATCGCTTCCCAAAAGCAGAGAAAAAAGCAAAAGACACTCTGTACCATAGTAAGGAGAACCAAGTCAGCCACATTGCGAGGAGTCAACTTGTCGCGCAGATAGGTGGCCGTTACATCGATGGCTGCGTTAAGAGTCCGCGTCTCTTCGTCTCCAACTTGCTCTGTCTCCTCGTCTTCTTCCGCCTGCTCATCCTGCAACTCTACTGCCTTCTCTTCTGCATTGAAACAGTTTATTTACGGACCTTAGCTATGGGGACCAAACCTTAGCTGTCTTACACACACCGGCAGCAAAAGGGGAGGATTGTTGTTAAGGAGGCTGGAGGACCTTGTCTCTTCCTGCTCTATAGCAGTTGGCTACTCCTAGTCCGAAAGGACAAAAAGTTACAACAACACACATGGGCCAGAAAAATCTGGATGGGAATGATTGGTTTGCCACGGAGTTGGTAGGTCGATTTTTTTGCAAAAATAGACCGAAAAACCGCAGACGATTTCGCTGAAAAAAGTTAATGCTAGGGTGAGACAAAAGCCCCAGAACCATGCATTAGGTAGTGCACAGAAAGTTCTACCTTCGACTTCTTACTAGCAGGGCCCTCATCGATTTTCTTCATGCGCTTCTTTAGTTCACTGTTAGCGGGCAGCGCCTTCAGAACTTGAGCCTGCGTGGCCCCCAAATCCATCAACAGAGTGGTAATTTGTGGATGGAGATTGGTGCTGGCCGGGTGACGCAACAACGTCAACAAATGCAGCTTCAGCGTCTTACGCACGCTGCTCACCTATAAAGCAACCACACATTTTGTCACTCAGTCCTTGTTCATAAAAGAAGTCAGTCAGAAATAGGATGCAACCGAATACAAAATACCCAATATGCAATACCAAATACGATTTCCGGAACCGAATGGTTGGAAAATGAAGATTCTGAGCTATCTGCGTTGCAAATTATACAATTTTCTCATGAATATTTTGATCTAAAACTGATTTTCATAGGATTTAGACGGTTTTACGCATGTCTAGAAAAGAAAAGAAGCCTGTTTCAACTACCATTCAAGGCATGGTTTGGTATATTTAAGCAGATTTTAATTCAATCAATGTTGTAATCGCCAGTTACAAACCGAAAAGCAGTGAGATTATTCATATTTAGAATTTTGGTGGCCAGGTTGGCCAAAATAAGCCGAATTTTTATTAAAATATACGTTGAAAAGCAGCAAATATTGATTTTCATTCGGTATGATTCGGTACTAAAAATACCGAAACCGAAACAAACCGAACAGCTGAAAATACCAAATAATACCTAAGTTCGGTTGCATCCCAGTCAATAATTACTCAACACACAGAATCGGCCCAATTTAAGTCATACTAACTAATTATCGTAACGATGCCGTATATCAGATCAGGGTATCAGAAGATGCAACTGTCGAAGTGATACTATTATCACCGTTAGCGCGAAGTAATGTAGATAGATATGAGACAGAGTAATTAGCCAGCAACACACCTGCGACTTAGCCAAGGTGGGAGGAAGATTGACGTGCAACGTTTCCAGACCGAGAAAGACTTTCTCGAAGTACTCTGGTCTCTGTCTGGCCAGGTTAACCAAGGCGCCCATGCAAGTCATCAGATTAACGCTGGAGATGTGAGGCGACGACATCATGCTCAGCAGTCTCTGGGCCAGATTTTTGCCTTCGTGCTCCAACTGACGGTAGGACAGGAACCGGTGGTCCCGACCAACCTGGTCCAGCGACATGCCGCCCGTCTTCGGTACTTCTGACTGACTGGAACGCACCGACTGGCACAGAATCACAGACTCCAACAGCTTGATTGCGTGCGTTCGCACTCTAAACACATCCATTAGACGTAAGCTACAGTGTCTAAAAATGGACACATTTCTTTTTTGTTTCCATTTCCTCAAATTTAGACCTAATTGGTTATAGGTGCCAAGATAGGGGAAATTTTGTGTGTTCGTTGCACGAATCTTAATTCCGTCCCGAGAAATTCAAGAACACGTGAATGCCTATAGGAATAGCGTTAAAAACGGAGACTTTTCTTTTGGTTGTCATTTCTGCAAATGTTGGCCAAATGATTTAAAATTTGGAGAAACTCTGCAAAACTGTGGGATATTTTGTGTCGTGTCAAAATTTCATGTATTGAGACAGTCTTGAGAAAACGCTGAATATCTGAAAATCTGTTTTGTTAATGAGGAGCACAGAAAACACAGCATCAGGATAATTCTTGTTTTCTCAAGAATTCATGCTCAATGCATGAAATTTTAACACAAAATATCCCACAGTTTTGCAAGTTTCTCCAAACTTTAATTCATTTGGCCAACAATTGCAGAAATGACAACAAAAATAAAACGCTATTCCTAAGCGTCGTGCACCAAAGTTTCACAAACACACAAAATTTCCCCTATTTTGGCACCTACGTTTCCAATTTCAGCCAATTTGGTCAAAATTTGCGGAAATAGCAGCAAAAAGAAATGTGTCCATTTTTAGAGACCCTATATTATAATCTAAATAAAGGAGCAGAATTCGTTAAACGTACCCATCGTTATCTGAGTCCACTAAGGGAACCATTTTAGCTTTGAGTAGCGTGAAATCATCCCAAGCTTGCTGGATGGCCGGTGCCGTCGACTTGTGCTTAGCCACCCACTGAAACTGTTGTAAACAAATAAATAAATAAATAAAGTATTAGTAGATGGACTAGCCTTCAGCGCTTTTGGGTACAAGTGACTGCACGTAGCTATGATTTTCTTGCGCACGTTAACGTTCTGATCGCTCGAGAACATGTAGGAGACATTTGGCAGCGCTTTGGACAGAATCTCCACGTCTTTATTGCTGAAAATGTGGTAAAGAAAGGAAGGCTGTTTAGTTGAGAAGCAGCTCTACCAAGCTTCATCGATGAATCCGAGAACGAACTTGCGTACGTCCACAGAAGCATCGTTCATAAAGGCTAGAATCTCATCCAGAAAATTGTCCAACAGATAGGGGTCTTGATGGATGACCAGCTCTTGCACCTGCAGATTAGATTATCTACCACCAACCACTTACTTTCGTTATTGACGCGTAATAGATCGAATCGAGTCAAGACTATTAGGCAACGCCGATCAGGCTATTTTGAGGTACTATTAGGCAATAGGAATAACTTTTATGTAAGTTCGTACGTCAACATACGTTGCCATCATGCATGTACTCGGGAATTTCGGGGTTACTCCGAGCTAGAAAGTTCACCCTCTCGATCGAGCCCGACCCAAAAATACAACTACTAATAGCGTCTTCAGTACTAACAAACTGGCTAAAAATCATACATGGGCCGGGGGGTATACCCCTCCCCCTCGGCCGGCCATACCCCTCCCTCCCCTACCCACCCCCCCGGAGGGAGGAAATTTTCGCTTATTTAAGGCAAAACAAGCGTTTTTTGGCCTTTTTTTCGGGGGGGAACCCCCCCCCCCCCCCCCCGAGGTCTCCAACCCCCTACCGGGAACTACCAACTTGCGCACAACCGATTTGCGCACATGGATCGCGGGCACACCAACTTTCGCACAACCGATTAGCGCACAACCGGTTTGCGCACAACCGGTTAGCGCACAACCGAATTGCGCACAACCGATTAGCGCACTACCGGTTTGCGCACAACCGATTAGCGCACAACCGGTTTGCGCACAACCGAACTGCGCACAGCACAACCGATTTGCGCACAATTTTTTTACTCAAACACTTTTACTTTTTTGCAGGACAATATAGTCATAGACACCAACAGTAATTTTACATAACAGTTACATTTATAACAGATAGATTTATAATACATAAATTTTATAACTGATTGCGCTTTGGCTGTGTGAAGTAGTGCCCTATTCCTCTTAGAAACGCCATGCGCTCGATCAAACACAATTGGTAACGCTCGGCCAGTCTGCGAATTTTGTCATCGATGCGTTCGTATTTTGGATTGCGCCAAACCAGCGCTGCACCCGCGGCCATCTGATCTAGTTGCGTGTTTACCTGAAATAGTTTGGAAAGTCATTTTGTTCTGAAAGGATGCGTTCCAGGAAAAAGTAAATGTCTGGATGCTTCCGTTTGTTGAACAACCTGGCCATCTTAGAGTTCCAGCTCTCGACATCATTGTTGGTGCAGCGGACCTCATTCACCACGACCCAAATGGCAGGCGGCACGGCATGCATCCACTGTCTCTCAAAGTACTCACAGAATCCTGACTGCCGAAGAGCAAGTGGGGCCTCATAGATTATCTCATCCAAACCGTCACATACCTCTAGGAGACAGATCAAAAACTGATCTTAATTGAGCTAAAATATTACTAACCTCCTAAAAACCCAATAAAACACTGCGCTGCAGTGGCTAGCAACGTTGTACACTACATTCAACACACAACAACACAACTATTACTTTGTGCGCAAATCGGTTGTGTTGAGCGCAATTCGGTTGTGCGCTAATCGGTTGGGCGCAATTCGGTTGTGCGCAAACCGGTTGTGCGCAATTCAGTTGTGCGCAAACCGGTTGTGCGCTAATCGGTTGTGCGCAAATCGGTTGTGCGCAAGTTGGTTAGCCCGCGATCCCTGTGCGCAAGTTGGATAGTCCCCCCTACCCCCCTCCGGATTTTTCCGGCCCATGTATGAAATCACTAAGTTTTAGCTTAAAATCCGCTTAAAAGACTTTGGCAACCGAATTTGGCGTTTCCACTGCTGATTATCGGTGTTGTTAGAAGACCTTTTGCTTTCGTTATCAATTTTTTAAAATTTTGGATCCATTGGGCGAAACCCCTCAAGACCACTCCTGACGGAAAACCTTTCCAAGCAAATCATTAGCTAAGTCGGTCTAAATAATAATAGAGCCAAAGCGTTAGGATGAATGGCCCCCCACGTTCGGGGACTATGGTGGTACCCCTACCCATGGGTGCCGGTACCATATATGGTACGAAATCTGAACAGAGTGGTACCGGTACCAATGCGAAGGTAAGGGTACCATCACAGGCCCGGAACGTGGTAATGGTAATGGCCGAGGGGCGTCCCCTTGGCGGCCATAGCCCCTCCAAAAATGTTGGCGACCTTTTTTGGGAAACCAAATTAAAACGCTCCAATCCCTCGACGAAAAACCACATACTCCCTCCGGATTTTACCAGCCCATGTATGAACCAAAGTATTAGTTTTTGTATTTAAAGTTGCTTCTGCTGCATCCTTGCATCTCCTACAATACAAGCCAAATTTCATGCCTGGAAAACATGTTGAAAAAATTCTAAATAAAAAATTTTCATAAAAATACTTTTTGGCCTTCAAAAAAAATTTTTACAACTCTACTAAAATGGGACGCCGTGTAACCAATTTACAGTTAAACTCTCTATAAATGGAACGCTTCACTACATTTTGTTGATTTTCGTATTAAACGATACGCACCGTCATCACATTGAACAACATAACAAACGATTTCAGGAAGCTTTTTTCCATAAGTTTGATGGCCGACCTCCCATAAACACGGGACACCTCCAAAAATGCAGGTATACATAATGGTAAACAGACCTGACGCAAACTGGTAACTTTAACGGTGCTGTCGAGTGTGGTCTGGGCAGCGTTCAGCAATGCCACCACCTGAAAAAACAGTATTCTTCAAGTACAGTGTCTTAAGAAGAAAATCAGACTTTCTAGGTTTCCAGTTCCAACCCATCTCCACCCACTCCGAAATAAATACTAACCAATATCCACCAAGACACTACATATAAATCTTCTTCTTTCGCTGATCACCTTACCCAACAAACAGAAGACAAGTTTTAGATACAGGGTGTGTCAAAAAAAACAACCCAGCAGTGTTTTTGCTGTAGCAACCGCAAATCTCAACCGATTTGAATGAGTCCTGCTTTAAATGAAAGATAAATATGTTCTTGAAAGACTGGTGAAGGCCCTATTAAAATACGATGCTTAGTTCCTGAGATATTTTCCTTCAAACTCAAAACAGAGATTTTGGCAGTGAACAAGAGCGATTCCGTTGCAGTTCACAACAAAGCGGATTCCTACTGCTGAGGGGCAACAAGACAAATGAACTACAAATGAAGTAACCAAGCATGTGTGGCACCAGAAAAACCTCGTTACGTTAGCCCTGAGCAGTAGGAATCGGTTTTATTATGAAGTGCAACAGAATAATAAAAATCGCTCTTGTTCATAGCCAAAATCTGTTTTGATTTTGAGTGCAAATATCTCAGGAACTAAGCATCGTATCTTAATAAAAGCTTCACCAAACTTTCAAGAATTAATTTATCGTTCATATAAAATAGGACTCACTGAAATCGGTTGAGATTTGCGGCTGCTACAGTAAAAAATCTGCTGGGTTGTTTTAATCTCTGTTGTGCACTGCCAAAATCTCTGTTTTGATTTTGAAAGCAATTATCTCAGGAACTAAGCAACGCATCTTAATAGAAGCGACACCAGTCGTTCAAGAATTTATTTATCTTTCATTTAAAGCAGGATTCATTCAAATTGGTTGATATTTGCGGTTGCTACAGCAAAAAATCTGCTGGGTTGTTTTTTTTGACGCACCCTGTACATCATACATGTAACAGGTCATCCGCCGATGGGGGGAGGTGAGGGGGGTTGGGGGGGGGGGGGTCTGGTGCCGGCCGGGGGGTCTGAGCTAAAATTTTGGGAGGGGGTAGGGCACTAAAAAACGAAAAAATCGCAATTTTTGGGCAAAAAATCGCCAAAAATCGCTAATTTGGGCTGAAATACAGCTACAAAGTGCTGTTTTGCAGGCGATTTTGGCAATTTTTGTGTCTGAAATTCTAAAAAATTGCAAAAATTTGCTCAAAAATTTACTTGCCAGAAAAAATCGGAGGGGGGGTCGGCGAAATGGTCTCGGGGGGGGGGGGGGGTCCCAATCCGGGGGGGTCTGGCCTAAGTCGGGTGGGGGCAGACCCCCCAGTTACATGTATGAGATACATCCTTAGGCTTAAAACCTTTTCTTTGCTATATTGTTCACTCTCACAGTCTATAATGGGCGAGCCGGACAACTCGCCACCTGTAAAAAATTGCCGCCCAAAAAACATGCTAAACTTATGGGTCATTTTATACTATGTTTAGATCAGGTGTAGCTAGGGGGCGGAAACCAGGAACCGATCCCAAACAGAAATTGCAGTGGCGTATCCAGGGGGGTGTAGGGTGGGTACACCCCCTTTGCGGTGGAGGTAGGAAGAGAAAGTCTGTCAAAAATAAGCGAAACTAATGAATTATGTACCAAAACTGTCTATTTTGTGCTCAGAATGCCTTTTCAATGCGCTTTTGAAGGCTAAATTTCCAAAATTTTCTCGCCCTGGTCGGGCAGAAGCCCAACCAAGCCACTTTGAACCACTAAAACTTGTAATTTCTGTTAATTTTAAGCCTGGAATGTGTTTAAAACGCGTTTTTGAAGGCAATCTTGCCAAATTTTCTTACCCTGGTTGGGCAGCGGCCCAACCAGGCACTTTTAAAATTTTACACCCCTCTTTCCGAAATCCTGGAAACGCCACTGAGAAATTGTGTTTAATGATCATAATTAAATTATAAATTAACGAATTCTATTGATAAATATCGTTATCGATTTTTTTGGCAAAATTTCAAAATCGTCCAAAATGGGCATGTCATATATCATTTGAAAGCCCTTCGCCTGGCGAGTCAAATGATCACTACATCAGCATAGGGCAGGCTCCGGGGGGCATGTTTTGCCAAATATAAAGGTACCCCTAGAGACGCATCAGTATAGCCACGCTCTGGAGGGCCTGTTTTCCAAATATAAAAATACCCCTAGGGGTACGCATCAGTACCCGGCACGTTTCGGAGTCGTATAGTCATAAGAAAGTTAATTAATTAATATATAGTCCATTTCTGACCTTCCCTGATTCCCCCCCAGCTACACCTAACCCCTATGTTTTCCGAGGGAAGACAAAAACTGAGTTTGAAGTGAATTTCAGCTATATAATTCGCCCGCGAATATTTCACCCATTTTCGGATATACCAATCCAGAAATTCCTGTTGCTAAGTCTATTGTTCTTGTTGGTGGCCTCCGCTGTTCACACGCCCAAGAGGACTGCAGCTGACACCGGCTGTGTCCATAAGTACAACAGAGACAACTCACTGGCTGTGTATGTCTGTGTTAGAAGAATGAATGGCCGGCAATTTTGAAAATTTCTTACTCTTAGCTACGAATTACGATATTTAGGTAGGTAGTAGTCAGTCAGTTTTGGTGCGGCACACTCAACATGGCAAAACAGAACAGGTTAGAGAGTGCTTACATCCGGAAATAGTTTAGCGGCGGCGGTGAGTTGTCCAATGGGGAGTTATTCAGGGGCGAGTCGGTGAGGTGGTGGTGTAATAATAAATAATATAGTACTAGACCCGGCAGGGCCGACTGACCCGAGAAAGCATCTTATAAACAAAGACAAGTTTTACCCGATCAGAAATGGTCTCTTTAACTTCACTTTGCGCTTCTTCCTCAGCCAACATTTTTTGCAGGAGTGGGTAATAAACAGCAAAACTGAAGAAAAGACCACGAAAACACAACTGTTTGTTAGTTGACTTCGCTGCACTTAGCGCCTCCTAAACGAACGAACAGAAGAACTAGGTAAGACGTAGAAGATGCATGGCTTGTCGCATTTGTGAAACGAAACGAATTGCACATGAATAGAGATGCAACCGCAAAGAAAAATACCGGATACCGGATAGTTTTTCAGAAGACCGGATACCGGATAATAATACCGGATAGTAATGATGATCAAGTTTTAAGGAAATACAGTAATTTTCAGGCTAGAAATATACTTTTTCGATGCTTTCAAGGCAGGATATGGCCAAGAATGTATTTGATATGACTGATATAACGTTGAATCAGCTATATTTTCTAGATAATAGGCTGCAGTTAAGTCTGAAAATAGTGCTAATCTGCATGCGAAACCAAAAATACGCTCGAAAACTGAAAAAATTGTCATGAAAATGCTATTTTTGGCTATCCGGTATCCAAAATATACCGGATAGTGTTTTAGAGCAAAAAAATACCGGATTATCCGGTATATACCGAATAATACCGGATTACGGTTGCATCTCTACACATTGAAGATAGACAATGAATAAAAAATAAAAAAGGTCTGCTGCTGCATGGGACCAATCACTGCCCCCCTTTTTCTGAACCGCGTCGCAGCGTGCGGCGGCAACCATACATGTAACAGGTCATCCGCCGATGGGGGGAGGGGGGGTTGGGGGGGGTCTGGCGCCGGCCGGGGGGGGTCTGAGCCAAAATTTTGGGGGAGGGGGGTGGGCACTAAAAAAACGCTCAAAAATCGAAAAAATCGCAATTTTTTGGCTAAAAATTGCCAAAAATCGCTGATTTGGGCTGAAATACAGCTAAAAAGTGCTGTTTTGCAGGCGATTTTGGCAATTTTTGTGCGTGAAATTGTAAAAAATTGCAAAAATTTGCTCGAAAATTTACTTGCCAGAAAAATCGGAGGGGGGGGGTCGGTGAAATCGTCTCGGGGGGGGGGGGCCAACCGGGGGGGTCTGGCCTATTTCGGGGGGGGGGCCCCCTCCCCCCCAGACCCCCCCCCTGTTACATGTATGGCGGCAACTTTAATTAAACCACCCCGCTGCCGCTGCCTTGCCGTGCCCTCCCCTCACTGCCGCGCTGTTTTTGCTTGCTGCACGGGTCTGCCTGTGCTGCACCTTTCTTTGTTCTGTTTCTGCTCACTTCACCGTTAGCGTATAGCGTTAGCGTTAGCACTGTTCCTTTGTGTGGTTGTGCAAGACTTACACTTCTCTATGGAAGCGCTGTTGTGACGTTTCAACCCAAACGCAAACACGTACACTGGTTAATCAGAAATGCACATAAACATAAGACATGCTATTCGTTGCAGAGAACGGTCAGTGCGTTGACACGAGTGGCCTAGCACAAGGCCTAGCACGAGGTTTCGTTAAAAACATTCACGTTAATGTACCGGTAGCTGAGTATACTGTTGTTTGGTATTGAATTTTCCGTTTGTGTATGTCTGTTCCGATTCTGCTCAAAATTTTATCGACTTTTTCTGATCAGCCCATTGTTTTCTGAATACGTCACGAAGTGATTTATGGCGTGATTGCGAGTTAGGTTGTGATAATAGTACCTTAGCGCTACTGTAATGCATACGTATCTAAAGACGATTAGGCTATGCATGGGCCGTCCATAAACTATGACGTTCAAAAATTCAAAATTTTGCACCCCCACCCCCTCCCGACGTTTTTCGACGTTTTCAGAACGACCCCCTTAAAAAGTACGACATTTTTGGCTGATACCCCCACTCCCCCGACTAAACTTGGTACTGTGTCCGACGTTGAAAAATGTTAGATAAAATTTACATAGTACTGTAGAAGCTATGAAAAAGAAACTTTTTTACCGTCAACCATTTTGGCCGTTGGAAACTTGAATTGGGTTGAGTTTTCCTCTAAATATAAAGTTGCGGACAAAATATTCTTAGGCCCTAAAAACGTCGACGTTTTTGATACCAACCCCCACCCCCCTCCGATCCGATCCGATGTGCGGGGGGCCTTACGGCCTGCGATCAGACTCGAGGTCCATTTCGCTTCCCCGTGATTCGTCATCTCGGACGTTGCCCTTCTTTCACTGCCAGCCACTCCTAGCCATGCTGCTGGGTGCCGGTCACCAGGAGGGCGGCCGGCGTGTCGATGCCATGATGCTGACAGCTCCCGACGGCCGAGGGCTCCCCGGCATAGTTGGTTTCTCAGACAGCTTCTGACATCGCAGATGTTCTTCCCAACGCGGCATGCTTTGTGGAGCGGCTTCGGTGCAACGGCAGATCCAGTTGGTTCCCATTTTACCTACTCGATGTAACCAGCTTTCGGTGGCCTGGGTGGAGCGTTGTGCCGACGACCAACTCTTTGCAGCAAGAAACTTGCCGCGCTGAGAGGATGAACCACTACAACCGCTAGGGATGCAGGGGCCGCCGTGACTCAGAGGCAGCGAGCTACCCACTGAGCCAATGACGCGGCCCCCCACCCCCTGCGACGTTTTCCAACGTTCAAGCAACCACCCCCACCCCTCTCTGAACTTTGAAGTTTATGGACGGTCCCTATGCATAGGCGTCGTATTGTCAGTTGACTGACCTTCCATTCTAACCGTATCAACTGAAATACATGCGGTTACATGAAGACCTAGAACTTGCCTTCTTAGATGAAGTCCTCGCTAAGTATTTTTTTGATAAGCAAACTTTGCTTGGCCATTAGAAAAGGTAAAGAAAGTGCAAAACGTCGGACTGAGATCTAAGAGAAGAGGTTAAGGATTTTTTGGATTTCGGGCGTATTGTAATGTAAAGTGTGTGAGCAGGGGCAGCAAAGCGAGGAAAAATCGATTGAAGACGCGCAATTAACCAAGTGCCAGCAGCGGGTGGTTTAAATTTGCCGCCGCACGGTGCGGCGCGGTTCAGAAAAAAGGGGCAGTTATTGGTCCCGTCGTGCGCACCTAGACCTAGTGCTTTTGCTGGTGGTGGTATGGTGGTACGTTGCGTGCTGGGTGAAGAATGGATGTGAAGCAGACGTTCTTGTGCGAGTGTCAAGAGCACTTTGGCACTGTGAATCTGTACGAATTGTTGGGTTTATCGGAAGAGCGCTCAAAGGAGATTCACACAAGCGAAGGTGCGTACAGTACCTTATTATATATCGGCTACCTACCTGTACCTAAGAATCTTCGTAGGGACCCTAATTTTCGGACGTGATCTGACGGACATACATAGATACATGTAACAGGCCATTCGCCGATGGGGAGGGGTGGTAGGGGGTCTTACGCCGTGCAGGTGTGTCAGTGAGCCCAAATTCCAGGGAGGGGGACACTAAAACGCTAAAATCGCAAATTTAGGCTAAAAATCGTCAAAAATCGCTAATTTGGGCTTAAACACAGCTAAAAAGTGCTGTTTTACAGGAATTTTAGCAATATTAGTGTCTGAAATTCAAATTATACGGGGTGATTCACATATGCCGTGGGGTTTCGCAAGCCCAGAAGTTTTTTGTTTGTTGATCGAATCGGCTTATTTTTTTAATATGACATGTGGACACTTCACATTTTACTGTTTCAAATTTCAACAAATTACATGCACTTCAACGCATGTCACTCAATTGCAGTCACTGTTTTCAATCACTTCCTGTAGCCGCTGGTGGTAAACAAGCGTCCACGCTGGTGGACGCTTTTCCGAATTTTGTTGAACACACTGCCCTCTTCAATCAGCGATTCATGCCACCATCGGATGCTGGTATCTCTTGGAGGTTCGCGTTCTATCCAAATTGCAGGCGGAACATTCTCAGTGCTTTTGGTCCACTCAAACTGCACCGCGCATTTTGCTCGTTCCTTCACCGAAAAAGCTATCACAACTGCTAAAAACGTCGGTTTGTGTTGAAAAGTGAATAAAGTTACAACCACTATCATACATGTAACAGGGGGTCTGGCGATCTTTAGCCCAAAAAATGCGATTTTTTCGATTTTTGAGCGTTTTTTAGTGCCCACCCCCTCCCCCAAAATTTTGGCTCAGACCCCCCCGGCCGGCGCCAGACCCCCCCCAACCCCCCTCCCTCATCGGCG
Organism: Sabatieria punctata; assembly: GCA_030248155.1. Classification (NCBI taxonomy): domain Eukaryota; kingdom Metazoa; phylum Nematoda; class Chromadorea; order Araeolaimida; family Comesomatidae; genus Sabatieria; species Sabatieria punctata. The sequence goes on from JASANB010007192.1 coordinate 30,306, forward strand.
GATGACCTGTTACATGTATGACCACTATGGTTTAAGAATGTTTTCAACACACAAACACTAGCCTAATCGCGCACAAGCCAAATATTTTTAGCGCCAATTTTGGAAATTTTAGTTTGCGGTAGAATTGCCCGTTTTCAGGCATTTCGTGATGAAATAAGCAAAAATTTGAAACAGTAAAATGCGAAGTAGGTCTTCGTATCATGTGCAAAAATCAACCGATTCAGTCCTCAAACAAAAATATTCTGAGCTTGCGAAACCCACGGGATCTGTGATTCATCTTTACCTGCCAGAAAAATCTGAGTGGGAGGGAAATCATCTCGTAGATGTCTGGCCTGAGTCGGGTGGGGATCCCCGTTACGTGTATGCTGACGGGGATTCGAAGTCCTACGATCAGTCCTTTGCGGCCCATTTTGCAACCAAGTATGTACCGATACGTGTGTCGCCCTTCTTTCACTGCCAGCCACTCGTACATGGGCCGGAAAAATCCGGAGGGGGATTGGAGTAGGGATGCAAATGGTATCAAAAATACCAAATACCAAATACCAGATGGTATTTTCTATACCAAATAATACCAAATAATTCCAAATAGTTGATAAACAGGTCGCTAGCTGTTTGTAATGAGCGCAAAATTATACTTTTTGTTTTTTCAGCAAAAATATATAAGTTTTGTTTGCCTCAGTGGAAGAGTTTTTGTTGCATCTAAAAGAAATCTAGTCATGCCGAGAAAGAAAACGAGCAGAATTTGATGGTTTTTCACTGACTTGGGAAATGGGCAAGCACGTTGTGACGTTTGCGGTCTAGGCTCGGTCTCGATAAAGGGGCCGTCCATAAACGACGTCATTCCAAAATCCCGATTTTTCGGACCCCCCTTCTCCCTAAATCGCCTTGCGTCGTTTCATGGGCCCCCTCCCACTTATTGAAAATTTTCCATGAATGGTTGTTATAAGCTAAACTGGTCAGAATTCTTTGTTGTTTTGTTGCTCAGAAACGGTAAAGAGACGCGTTGTTCTGCGTATCTGCATTGTTAAACTTTTAGTAAATTAGAAATAAAGAGAAAACTCTGAACAGAAGAGCTCTGACATGGTATACAGTCGCAAAATATGCAGAATTTATCGCTTAAAAGCTAACTGTTTAGTTATTTAAACTATTTGGTATTATTTGGTACAAAAAAATACCAAATACCAAATAATACCAAATACCTAGAAAATACCAAATAATACCGAATAATACCAAATAATACCGGATACCATTTGCATCCCTAGATTGGAGACCTCGCGGGGGGTCCCGAAAAAGTCCAAAAACGCCTATATTGCCTTAAATAAGCGAGAACTTCCGGAGGGGGTATGGCCGGCCGAGGGGTATGGGTCGGCTTTCGGTGGCCTGGGTTTTGAGCTTTGTGCAGACGACCAGCTCTTTCTTCTTAACTAGTCCCGCTGAATGGATGAATATGCATAGCATTTATCAGGCAGGGCCAGTACACGCACACAATGGCCCTACACCAACTGTACCGACCGGCGATTAAGACTGTATTCGATGGTTGTTGTTAACTGTAACGCACAATGCCTTTTCTTTTTCTAGCTAATGCAAAGATAGTTACTTCTCTATGTATTTGGCAATTATTTATTGACTTTTCAAACCGACAGTGGAGAATGAGAACAGTTTTCAGTGAAGAAAGCCTACTACAAGGCGTCACTGAAGTGGCATCCAGACCGACTGAAAGACGCCGATGACGATGAGAAGTTGGAAGGAACCAAGAAATTCCAGTTAATCAGCAAAGCTTACTCAGTTCTCAGCGACAAGGAACGCAGAGCCGTCTATGATGAAACAGGCAAGGCTTTCTCTTTCACTCTTTGCACCGAGACGATAACAAATTTTGTTCAACTTCCTATACTTACTTGGTGGTTTATTTTATTGATCTGATTTACATGATGTCGGCCCGAGGAAATCAAATCTAGTGTTCTTTTTTGCCACGTTCTGTTGTCTATTTAAGGCGTCATCGACGATGATAACGTTGTGTCAGACGACCGCGACTGGTACGCATACTGGAGACTGTTGTTCAAACAGGTGACAGTGCAGGATATCGAAAACTTTGAGCGAAACTACAAAGGTCTCGTTTTTAAATGGTTGCGCTGCAGCGCAGCAATGAGAGTTACTTCAGGGTCAGATGAGGAGTTATCAGACTTGAAGTCGGCTTATCTCAAACACGACGGGGACTTGGGCAAAATTATAGAGTCGGTGGTTTGCGCCACTCTAGAAGATGAGGACCGATTCCACAAACTAATTCTTGAACTAATCGCTAACGAGGAGTTGCCCGATTTGCCTAAGTTCTCCAAAGAAACCAAGAAAAAGAAGCAACATCGGAAGCGAAGGGCTGAAAAGGAGGCTAAGGTGTAGTTTTCATTACTTTCTGAACCGTAAGGCTCTGCACCATACCTACAGAAATCTTTGCAGCCCCTTTGCCATTCATGGGGTAGCATTTCGGCTAAGGGGAGAAGTCATACATGGGCCGGGGGGTAAGGGGGGTATACCCCTCCTCCTCGGCCGGCCATACCCCCCCCTCCCGGAGGGAGGAAATTTTCGCTTATTTAAGACAAAGTAGGCGTTTTTTTTGCCTTTTTTCCCCAAGGTCTCAACCCCCCCCCCCACCCGCCTCCGGATTTTTCCGGCCCATGTATGGGAGAAGTCCGTTTTTTTGCTAAGCTCAAGGTTTTTAAAATTTATCGTTAAACAGATAAACTAGGGCTAGGCTAAGATTAGCGATTTTCATCTCATTTACATATAATTTAACTTTACTTTCCCTCTGGGAGGGGAACGGAAGGTATTTCCGGCCGAGTGGGTATGGGTGGCCGAGGGTGAGGGAGGTGAAGTTTAATTAAGCCGCCCAGACCCCCGACCCATGTATGGTTTTTCTATACAAAATACCTGAGAGGGGTAGGTGGCCTGAGGGTGGCCAACCGTTCTCAGCGCCCTATTGCCCATGTCTGCCGCACCGCCCCCACCCTGACCCGAAAATACAAGCACTAGTAGCGGCTCCAGTTACTAACAAACTGGCTCAGAATCACTAATTTCTAGTTTAAAAGAGTACCTTTTGGTAATGAAATTCAGTGTTTTTTTGGTAATGTTATTCAAAGACAAGGCGTTTTTAGAAGCTTATGTAGGTGTTTCCTCGTGTTTTGCTGTCAACAGCAATTTGGTTGCTTAGTATTGCGATTTTTGGCATTCTTATTGATTAAAACTGCTAAAAAAAGGAACATCCAGGCGTTTTTGAGCTTTTTGAAATTATGGGTTCCTCTCTGAGCGAAATACTCTTTGGACCCACATCTAGAAAGCGAGCCCTGTCCCTTAGATCGGTCAGGCTGCATGTCTGAGCTTTGGTGTGCTACTGTTGGTGATCACTTGCATACAATAGCCGGAAAAATGTAGGGCTATGGCTTTTGTTTGGTTGAATAGCGGGGTTGGAAAGTATAAAATCGCATTCTCAAAAAAGGTCGCCAAATTTTTGGATGGGGTATGGACCGTGGAGGGGATATACGATTTTAAGTCGGTCTCACAAAAAAATCAGAGGGGGCGGGGTGAGTAGCGTCTTCGTTTGGCCGGTGAGGGATGAACCCTCCCAACCCCCGGACCATGTATGATCCGATCCGATCCGATGTGCGGAGGGCCTTACGGCCTGCGATCAGACTCTAGGTCCATTCCGCTACCCCCATGATTCGTCATCTCGGACGTTTCCCTTCTATCACTGCCAGCCACTCTAGCCATGCTGTTGGACGCCAGGTACTAAGAAAGTCCCTGACGCGTTGACGTCATGGTGATGTCGGCTCCCAACGTCCGCTAGGTCCGCCCCTGGTGTGAGAGAGGCCCCCCGGCCTAGTCGGTTTCTGTGGACAACTCCTGACGTCATTGATCTTCCTCCAACGTGGCATGCTATTGGAGCGGCTTCGGTGCAATGGCAGATCCAGTCGGTTCCCATTTTACCTACTCGCTGTAACCAGCTTTCGGTGGCCTGGGTGGAGCGTTGTGCCGACGACCAACTCTTTGCAACAAGAAAATTGCCGCGCCGAGAGGATGAACCACTACAACCGCTAGGGATGCAGGGGCCGCCGTGAGGCCCATGTATGATCGCTTACATGGGTGTTGTAGGAAGCAGAAAAGGCGTTGCGAGACTTACAAGCAAAGTCAGGGGAGGGCAGCAGTGACCTCGAGAAAATGATACAACTACGTCAGAACGCCAGGGCGCAAGCAACAGACAGCTTCCTCTCTCAGCTCGAGGCAAAGTACACAACTGCCGCTGGCTCTAAGAAGTCGAAAAAGTCAAAACAGTGATTGGCTCCGTTCTGTACTATAGTTGTATTTGCTCGCATGGTGAAGTTTGTTATGTAACTTTACTATTAAAATAACGTAAATCAGTAGCAAGCAGAGTTAGTCAATCGATGGCTTTGAAGTGGTCGTCATCGGTAGTAGAGTAGAGATGACCCTCTGTGCAGAGGAAATCCAGAGCTTTGGTGATTTCCCCCGGGTTAATGCGTGGCATCTGCACCTCTATTTCTTTCCGAGACACTCCTTCCTCACTCTGTCCGTGCGCGCGCACATAACTCACCAGCTAAACACTGTTTTCCGTGAGGCCCCTTAAGGCGTAGACAAAATCAGATCTACCTGGGCATTGAGACCGCTCAGTCCCCCGGTTGGGGCACCCAAACCGGCTGACTGATTCTGAACTGGTACAGATGGTACAACAGCGGCCATTCCGGAAGGACCATTGTGTGCTCTGATGGAGCGGCCTCCGCTCATACCGTAAAAGTAGCCATTGGCCACCAAATGCGACAAATCCTACAGTGTCATTCTGTCAGACTTAGACCGGCACATATAAAAGCAACCACCACAGAACCCAATCGTATCATACCGCTAGCCTCCAACTCATAGATCTGCATAGCCCGCAGCTCAGAGGGGGGACAGCCCAAGGCCCAAATTTTCGGCGCTAGATTCTAATTTTCGCCTAAATCTCGGAATTTTCTGTAAAAGTCGAATCTTTGGCAAAAACTACCTAAAAACCAGAATTTCAACACAATTTTTTTCCAAAAATCGAAATTTTCTCAAAATTTTTGAAAATTGGTTCCAGTGCGTAATTGCATAGAAAAAGGATGCGTAGTTGCCAAAATTCATTTTGTGGCTTAAAAACGGATCTGTAGTTTTCCTAGCAGTCTCTAGCAACGTTTGGTAGAACTGTCTTTTGTAGCACCTTAGCAATAAGCAGTTCAACGAATTTCACTTCCAGTTTGTGTGTCTGCAGCTCTCGATCCTGCACAGCCATCACACGGAACGCAATCACACTTATGTTGTCGCCGAAGTTGCGCAATCGTCCGACAACACGCACCGTGGCCCCTTCGTCGAACTTATCCATAGAGTCGTCTTCCTGAAAGATCTACGTTCATGCTTTGCAGACACACTGTAAAACAACATTGACAGTGGCACAGAGTTTACGAAAATTCGCGGAGAAAAGGGAATGACGAAATGATTGAGTCTTACCACGAACTGTCGGACGTGAACCTGGGAGGATTCCATGTTGTCTTCGTCTGCGATCATGTAGTCGTTCTGCGCACCACCGCTCTCTGCACTCATCACCTTGCCCACTAGACACACCTCAAACAAATTGGTCGGGTCACTAGTTAAACCTGACTCCATGACTCCCTGACTTTCCAGATCTCCCACAAACCCTGTCTATAGACAATGCACCAGTAGTGTTTATCATTGACATGACATACCCACCCACAAAGGTAGGTTGGTCACGTTATTTGGTTCCAGGAATAAACATCCTCCCCTTATCCCCACTCTTTGTAATCAATATTTTATAAGGGGGTTTAACCTTGGGAGGTTACTAAGATTTTAAGGGGCTGTCCGCGTCCGTGGGGACCTTGCCTACCATGCTCACGGCGCGTAACACAGGGGTTCGAGCACGTCTAAGCCCGTGATTACCTATTGGTTATTGCTGGCTTGCTCTGGTGTACATGTGCGTTCTATAAAAAAATTTTAAGGGGTTACATGTAATTTTTCTCTACAGGGGTATGCTTCCCTTAACTGATATAATCAATATCTCGCAAAGAAGCAATACCTAAGCTGTCTCTGATTTTAGGTACGTAAACTGCAGGAACGCCCAAAAACTTACATTAACAAACTCCTTCGTTCCCACGGTCAGCTTTTCGACGTTGGATAGCGTGTTGGCTACAGTACTGCACAAAGTCGGAAGCACAGCATCTCCCCCTTTACGGCGCTAAAATTAACTTGCATACACACACCAATTTGTTTATATAGGTAAAAGCACCAGTGGCGAATTCCAGGGGTGTAGGGTGGGTACACTCCTTTTTGCGGTGGAGGTAGGAAGAAAAATATGTCAAAAATAAGAGAAAAGAATAAATTACGCATAAAAACATACATGGGCCGGGGGGGTAAGGGGGGTATACCCCTCGGCCGGCCATACCCCCCTCGGCCGTCCAAACATACTCCATACCCCCCCTCGCCGGCTAACCCCCCCACCCCCCCTCCCGGAGGGAGAAATTTTCGCTTATTTAAGGCAAAATAGGCGTTTTTTGGCTTTTTTTGGGGGGGCCCCCCCCCCCCCCCCCCGAGGTCTTCTCCCCTCCTCCTACCCCCCCCTCCGGATTTTTCCGGCCCATGTATGCATAAAAACTGTCAATTTTATGCTCTGACTAAATTTAGGTGTGGGCAAAGAAGCCCGTGCTACGGAATCGAAAACGCCTTATGAAGCGCGTGCGTGTTTTCGGTTTTAACACTGTAAAAATTCTGGCGTGATGATTTCTAACCGATTCGGTTGCGGTTTTTTGCTTTTATTAATAAGTTTAAGGTTTGTTCATGCTTTGTAAATGTCAATTTTAAAAAAATATGATTTTAAAATTGTTTTATGGCGACATGAAATTTTTAACAGAAATGAAAATTTCAGGTATGATTTACCCCAGAAGGCTATTTACCTATTTCCCCTGGCAACGAAAATTATACATTCACCCCTTTATACAAAATCCTGGGATTCCTGAATACGGCACTTATAAGTGGACATGCAGTCAGACATGGGCAAATGGGGGCTGAGGGGGGTTGCCCCCCTCAGGCTCTGACCTACCTCATTCAGCCGGCCGCTACCCCTCAGGAATTTTTTAGAAGAATTTTGTATAAAAAATTATGAAAAAATATGCTTGGATTAGGTGTAAATTAGCTCAGAATAGCTTATTTTAACGTATTTTAATGAAGAATAAGCCAAAAAACCTTGATTTTAGCCTAAAATCGGACTTTTTGGCTTACCACCCCCTCAGGCGCTCCTACGCCCCCCCAGCCCTCCTCAGGAATTGAAATTTCTACTCCCCCCTCAACCGAAATGCTAGCCCATGTCTGCATGCAGTGACATAAAATTACATGGCATTCAATGCATACATACATGTAACAGGGGGTCTGCCCCCACCCGACTTAGGCCAGACCGCCTGAGACGATTTCGCCGACTCCCCCATCCGATTGCTTTCTGGCAAGTAAATTTTTGATCAAATTTTTGCAATTTTTCACAATTTCAGACACAAAAATTGCCAAAATCGCCTGCAAAACAGCACATTTTAGCTGTATTTCAGCCCAATTTAGCCAAAAAAATTGCGATTTTTTCGATTTTTGAGCATTTAGTGCCCAACCCCCCCGGGCCGGCGCCAGACCCCCCAACCTCCCTCTCCCTTGGCGGATGACCTGTTACATGTATGATTCAATGACACCTGTTGTTGTTGATTGGCTGGGGTCGCAGGCGAGTCTCCCCAACCACCTCCGAACGATTGATTGGTCAGATCCTCAAACATGACTGAAGACCCCAGTTAAGACAGCGCTGCCTTCTTCTTGGCTCTTTCTTCAGTTGTTCGTTGCTGTCCTTCCCCTTCTTTATAAGTACCACTACCAATTCTCTTTTTCGTAGTTTCGCAATCGCAACAATAATCTGAAACAACACAAGGCGCGCACGGGCACGGAAACTTTCCTTTTTCAGAGCAGTTCTGTTTGGAAAGCGGGCGCTCTTTTGTCTTCTGTGGATGGACGGACACAGATTCAGTGCAGCACAACGCATCTTCCAACCAATATCCCATTCAAATTCACCCTTCATACGAAAACAAAAAAGGATGGTCATCTCGAGATGAATACAACCGCTGTGTTCGCGAACACCCCCACGAACACTTTGGGTTGCGGACAGTTTAAGAAATGAGAATACAATGAGATTCATGAGAACACTACAATGTATGAAAGAAACCATGTCACCAGAACATTGCAGCATTTCAGAAAAATGTGTCCCTAAAGTGTCCCCAAAGTGTCCCTAAAATGTTCGGGGCTGTTCAGGCAGGGGGTGTGGTGTTCGCATCCATGATTTTTTGTGTTTGAGGTATTCGGAAAGGGGGCAAACACAACATTTTTTCGATTAACACAAACTTTGTGTTTGTGTGTGTGTGTTATGCCATATGTCCCAGCGTGAATTCGAAACGGATATACCAGATTGTTTATGACACATCAGAAGTCTACAGCTGGACCAATGCTCATCTGACGGACCTATGACCTTTGATAATTACAGACAGACCACACGACATCACAACACAGTTGTGCTTTATTTCGGCTTCGCTGTGTCGGCTACATATTCATGCAAGATGCATTGCTGCCAGCGAATATTTTTTTGCATTTGAAACAATCTATAGTCGAGTTCACCGTCATATGCAAACACAAACAAAGAACAACATATATCATCTTTCTTGTACCGACCACCTGTACGCACGCGCCCATACGAACGCATACAATACGGAAATCTCTATTCAGAAACAGCGGCTGCCGATATTTTTCGCGCGCAGAAAGAGGGCTGCTGCCTGATCAGGGCAAGGAAATTTTAAACAATTAGCCTCCAGTATTTAGTAGGCGTTCCGAGCATAAAATCGCAGAGATTACCGTAGCAGTTTCATCAGTTTTAAGGAGCCGTAACAATGACGAGAAAATATTGAGAATTTACCCTTTTAAAACATTTGAACACAAGGCAATCTGAACATAAATTGGACAGTTTTAAAGTAAGAAAATGTTATTCTACAAAATACAAATATTTAGGAGATAATATTTAGTATTCGTTTCGTTTTTTAAAGATCTTTCTTACATTTGTTTGTAGTTAAACACACTGCTACTCATCCAATTTCAGACATGCATGGGCTAGCATTTCGGCTGAAGAGGGGGGGGGGTAAATTTTCAAATCCTGGAGGGGCAGCGGCGGCTGATGGGGGTTGAGGGGATGGTGAGCTAAAACGTCCGATTTTACTAAAATCAAGGTTTTTATGGTAATTTTCTGTACAAAATTCTTCCTAAAAATTCCTGAGGTGGTAGCAGCGGTCTGAAGGGGGTAGGTCAGAGCCAGAGGGAGGTCAACCCACCTCAGCCCCCTTTGTTCATGTCTGCCCTATTTTCGGAGTCAAATCTTTCCAAGCCGGCACCTTGCTTTATGATGCCTTTGCTTTACTTCTCAATTAATTAAATATGTAACAAGTTGTCGTTTGAATACAACTGTGCAGCGGTATACAACGGAACAGGTAAAAAAACTGCTACTGTATGTGTTGTCTAAAAGCCCCTATTAGGTATGTATGCATGATAACGCTACGCTAGTCGTTTTGTACGCCAAGTTGTGCTTTTACTAGTGTTCCGACGATATAATAATTCGTCGATATCCCCTATCGATATTCTCTGCTCAATATCAATTGATATTTATATTCATACCCGCCGCTACCCATCAGGAATTTTTTGGAAGAATTGTGTATAGAAAATGACGATAAAAGTATCCATAGATTAGGTTTGAATGAGCTCAGAATAGCTTATTTTAAGCTATTTTAACGACAAATAGCCAAAAAACCTTGATTGTAGTATAAGATCGGATTATTCAGCTTATCATCCCATCAATTCTCATAAGCCAGTGCTGCCCCAGCTCCACTAAGAATTAGAAAGTTTACCACCGCTAACCGAAATGCTAGTCAATATCTCTTTCTGCTTCAAGTGTGCCGAGTGAGCAGCTCGTCAGTGTTGCTGCAGTGCAGATACTATTAAGACTACAATAAAAAAAAGTACTTGTGTAAGTTGAACCGGTACCATATACTGTATGGTACCAGTTCCATGCGTACTGGTACAGAATTTGTTATTGTTTCCCTGACCGCAGAAAGCCGCTCTCATCTATGGCATTGTTGCCCATTGTAGGACGCACTACTGTACGGAGCTGGGAGAAGAGAAATGGATGACTGTTTATCGAGGGTACGATTAAATCACAGACTAGAAAGTAGGTAAGGGAACAGTGCACCAAGCGTGCGCGAGAAAAGAGAAGACGAACAAACGAACAGAGAGAGAAAAAGAAAGCTATGTATCATCATCACTTTCATTGAATCACTATCACATGTATGTACACTGTATACACATAAATATATCAGACATAGCTTATCTCCTCTGGACTACCCGAAAAAATCAGTCCCACAGGCTCCAAGAAGCCATCGTCCGACTTGAAATTAGACGTCCGCGTTTTCGGCGAGCCGCTATCAGCGCGGAGGCGTTCGGAGGCATTGAGTAGAATCTGTCCCCTTGTCGGCTGCACAGTCACTCTCTCTTCCGAGACAGGCTGGTGATCGTCCTCGAACGAGGCGTGTCTGGCCGCTGACAGAATAATCTGCTTCCGTCTGGAGCTCGGCGACACCAGGATGGAGGTGGTGTAGCTGCGTTGCTTTCTCAGCGGATGGCGCCCTCTGCCGCGCACGAACTGACTGCTGGCTCGACTGCGCGAAACCAGCTCAGAGTCGGACGTCTCGAACCCGCTCCAGCCGCCTGGAGACACCGACATCTGGTTCATGTCGCCTTCGTCGTCGCTCAAAGAGTGACCTGCAACCAATCCTTCTGCCTTCGCTCTGCACGCTTTTCACTTACCTCCCTCAAAACCAACCGTTACGCCATTTTCGCTACTTGTGGCTGAGCTCTTCTTGTGCTGAAACCGTAAAATCCTTAGACTAGTACATAGCGGCCGGGTCGTCAATTGCTCCTATACAGGCTGTACCACGCTGGGTGTTAGCTCGCGCGACTATCTGATCGAAATTCAACCAAATTTCACACAAATATAGTGCCAAGAGTAACTCAGATGCCTGCCAATTTTGGGCAATATCCATTGAATTGAAAGACAGTGTTTATCCAACAAAACGTGAAATCGGTGATTTTCAAAGTGGCCCACCCAGACATGAATTGAAATGAACCTCATCAGACCAGAGGATTCGATCTTAAAACTGATCGCTGTGACCTTTCTGCTCCAAAAACCACAAATTTGTTGAATGCCGTTCATATGACCTGCTGCAAATAACCAAAACGTGTAACAGTCAGCGTGGTACACCCTGTATAGTCTGAACTGAATGTACAGTATTGGTAAATTGCTGAACATAAAATTTTAATAGATAGTTGCAACTACAAGACCCTTTTTATTTGCTTTTGTAATACCGGTGGTAGTTTGAGCAGATCAGGCGTGGCTGATTTTCGCGGCTTATCGCTGGAAATCGGCAGAGATTCGTCGCCCGGCGAAGACTCTCCGCTTTCGTCGTTGGCCTTCAGCGTGTCTTCGTCGTTGTCGCCCGATAACCGACAACTCTGCTCGTACAACGAACGGTAGCGCTTCTGTTCGTCAGTCTCACTAACATCGAAAACTTCCTGAAGAACGGCAGTGCGTAGCTTTGAGCAGGAGCGCCAAAATGACGCAACATACATAAGTGAGTGTTATCAAAAGCTCTACCACCCTGGCTTGGGTGGGCGCCTCGAGTAGACCCGCTAGTAAGTTGGCATCGCTGTCTTCCTTCCAGAGTAACGTGGGACCGAACACGATGCCCATATTACTGGCGCTCATCTGATTGACACTGCAGAACCACGTAATTCTGGAACACCGCCCAAATCAATACTGACCATGGTCTAATCCAATAGCAAGTGAAAATTGTCAGACTTCTTATGATCGTGCAAATTAAGCATTTTTAAAAGATAGAAACTGTGTAGAACTCCAACCAAACTATACAGAATAAATTCAGCCCAAATTTGGAACCATTTTACATACTACGTATTTGTATACTAAAAAATCGCTATGGCTCAAATACGTTGTCTATGATGACTTCATTGGACGTTGTTCGTTTCTCTAACTCGCTAAAGTAAATAGTTAACTGGGTTCGCTCTTAGTCGGTTGCTGTTTCCGCATCAACAGTCTAGAAACGCTACTTGTATTTTACAAGCAATTTTCGAGTCTAAATGTATAAACAATTGCATAAAGTTGACACGAAAATCGCGTGCAATAAAAATTGGACGGGGTTGAAAAGTAATAAAACGGTACTTTCGCGTGAGCGTGAGTAATAAAGAAAAGGAGGCACACCGATTCAAGTGAAGAAGAAGAAATTTGAGGGTTTCGCGATTTTGAGTTGGCAACTGTTTGATTATGTGTTTCAGCTGGGCGACCTTTAGCGAGCGAATTAAGGCGCTGTTCTGTTCGTCACTGTTGATCTCGTCTTGATCAGCCGAAAACGTCTGAAACAAACAGGTGCCAGTCACCACTCACTCTCGCTCACGCCGTCAGCTACCATTACTTTTCCAAATTCCAAAAATTCACTATAAAGCGCGAATGTCAGCAAAGGCTCTGGCAGCTGAAATCACACGCAATTGGTCAGTTTTGATGGCAATCCGACACAACAGCACCTGTCGCAGATACAGTTTGACAACAGAGGCAATGCAAGATGGGTGCACGTCGCTTAGGTCGTCGTTGCATCGCTCGAAATTTTCGCATATCTGCTCAATCTTGCTTTTGACACCAGATACCCGGTAGATTCCCTAAAAATATAGATAACTACATTGGTTTAGGGTGCGCTTTATTGTACATATGTCGTAGAGTGAAACGGACTTTAGGGGGACTCCGAAACACCCTAGGTAAAAGAGGAATTCAGCTCCCCTGTAGGGTTTTATTAGGGAATCCAAACTCTATTCTCTCACATTTAGGTGATTAAATACGTTCTCCGATTCTACTTAACTCTGGCTGTTAAGTAGGGATGGGACCGTTAAAAATAGCAAAATTATGCCGATTTTTCGACGAAAAACGGAATAATTCGGTGTTTAATACAATACGGTATTTATTGCGAAAAATACCGTATAATACCGAATACGGTCTCATCCCTAGCTACAAGTTGAGATCAAAAGACACAATAGCGCACCTTCATTTGAGCACCTCGCTTGTCCAACTCCTCTACACAACGCTGCAAAATCAGTGGTACCCGATGCTGCGAATCGGTGGTGGTCTGGAGAGGAGCGCCGAATACACTCATTCTACGAGCGCACGCGCCCATTGACTTGGCGCCCGGACCGCAACGCACATCCACCCTGCTCAGACAGCTCTTGTGCCAAGTCATACCACACTGCAAGTAACTGCCAACTGCATGCCATTGTTTTTGTTTAGGTCAAATAAATTAGCTTACCTCGCCGCACTGCACGGTCTGGAAGAAGGTGTACGAATCACAATGGCCACATTTGGCCGGCAACCTGAGTTTCTGCAGCGAATGACTCAACGCCGCTTCGGAACACGAGTCAGACACTGCCCTGGCCAGTTCGCCTCTGCCTGAAACGGTTAGCTTAATAGACCACCTCTAACTGATGAGATAACGTTGAAGCAGAACTTTTCAACAGCGAGTATCTAACGCAAGGGTGTGCAGGGCATTCTACAGTTTTTTACCAGTCGTTGCTGCTGGTGGCACCTAGATTTTAGTACATAACAACAGATTCCGAAAATGTCGGAGAACTGATAGCAAATAATAGTAAACAATGTATATGCACATATACGCTACACGTGTACTGTTACTGGAATCAATACTGACCTGACGTCTTCACGTACAGTATTTCAATGACAGAGAGTCTTCTCCGATAGATAACCACAAACTCTTTCATTATCAAGCAAATCCTATTATACTACGTATGTATAACACAATTCCAACTTCAACCGGCAAAAGTATAGTATACAGCAGGTTCTACGTACATACACAAATGTACGTATGCTGAATCAGTTCTTTGCTTCTATTCATGCTTCAAGTTTGGATGATATTTGCTTGGCCTTTAAATACTTTTCAGAGTACTACTGCTTTAACACAATGATCAAATTAGTAACAGTTTAAGTATTAAAACGTAAGTAAAGTAAGTAAATTTATTCAATAAAAAAGCCTGCATACCATTTCTGTCAGAACGAAGGGCGAGCTGGGCCGATTTCCGGCTCGAAAGCACTACCCCTAATGTATTTAGAAAAATTAAAAAATTCTAAGTTTTCGTGAAAGCGAGCAAAAGACTGTGACTCTATAATTTTACTCTTACGTAGTAAAACCGAACCAAATTTGGACCCGTTTAGCAAGCTGCTACCAACTTTTAGGGATAGCATAACATCCTAGCTAGAATTCTCCAAAATTCGGTTAGGTTTTGAAAAAAGTTTGCTGTGATTGAGGAAAGACTGAGAAACGGCCAGAAAACAAATCTTCCGTGCAAACTGAAGCCAATTTGAATAAAAGCAGACAAATATTCTCCTAATTGGCTATCAGTTGATCAGACAGTGAGACTTGAAGGCAGAAGAGAGTTTAGAAGAGAGGAGAAGACCCTGCACAGAGAGGACGGGAGCGAGCGACAGAAGGAAAGCCTACATTTAATGAGTGAGAATTATTGTAGAGTGGCTCACACAAGCAGCCTAGCAGCACGAGCGAGCCTTCATCAAAGACTCTCGCCTCAAAAAGAGGCGCCCGGCGCAATCGTTAAGCGCTCTCCAGGCTGTGCGGCGCTTTTTTTGCTCAGCTCACTGGCCGCTTAACGACTACCTTTTATGGAGACGTCAGCAAGAGGCGAACGGTCGCCACCATCCTCCTCGTCGGGGTCGCAGAAGCTGGGAGCCACCGCCAAGCCCGGACTGGACTTGAGCCCGCCCAGCTGCGGTCGGCCCGGCCGGTACTTGGTCAGCACGCTGAGGTCGTCGTCCGAAGCAGCGCGGCTCTTCCTGAAAGACCTGCCCAACGTTTTCATGGCCACACGCGCACAACAACAAGCATATCCTAATGCCAAGGCACTGCACAGTGCCAATATCGCTAATAGAGTTGCCGACGCGCGGCCCGCTACCTGTTTGTGTGAGGCAATTCCTAATATGGTGCACTTGATTGACACGCCCCACCATTGCCAGTCCGACTGTCACTTAATTGCACTGCTCTAACCTCTACAGAATACACGTGCCGGTGCAGACAGAGTGGCACAGAAAATCACTGCAGCATGCTCTGCACTTGTCTGACAAACCGACACCGCTAAACTGACACCTCTATTACCAGCTTCCCACGCCACTTTTAGGCTGGCAAATCATAAACCGACCTACGTTGTCGGTTCGTCAGACAGGCTGCGTTTCTTGACTTTTACGCGGTATTGGTACCATACCCGAGACCTTCATCGAATCAATGCCTCGTACATGCAGCGGGCTTTTTGGCTGGGGAATTTTTTCTGATCTGAAATAGGGCTTCAGCACTATGCCCAAAGAGGGTTTCAGCGACCATTTTTGGACTCAAAACAGAGTTTTGCGAACTAAAAATAAGGTAAGAATCCTGTGTAAACGGAAAAAAATGGCCTTTAACAGCATATTTTTTATTTAAAACATACGAAAACCTTATTTTTGCTTTAAAACGTGCACAAAAACCTATTTTATTCGTTAATAATACAGCAAAATAAGCATTCTGGGAGCCTAATTAGGTCTCTGGAACCCTAATCAGACATGGTCAAGGAGGGCTGAGGGGTTTGACCCCGTCAGGCTCTGACCTACCCCCATCAGGCCGCCGCTACCCCTCAGGAATTTTTAGGAAGAATTAGGTACAGAAATGAAGATAAAGGTATGCCTAGATTAGGTCTAAATGAGCTCATAATAGCTTATTTTAACCTATTTTAGCGAAAAATAAGCTTAAAAATCGGACTTTTTGGCTTACCATCCCCTAAACCCCGATCGGCCGCCGCTACCCCCGTCAGGATTGGAAAATTTACCATAATGCTAGCCCATGTCCGGTCCGACCCTGATCAAGTGATTCTGGATCCCTATTTAGTGATTAAACCAAAATTACGATACCGAAACCCTAATCACGACTTTACGAGCTTAGAAACCCTAAATAGGGGTTTAAAAAACTCCCCCGATATCCGACTGGGGTTAATTTCTCCGAAAATCGGGACTGCGGGAAAATTCCCACCCTCCCTTACCCCCAAACTGCATGTACAACAACAACATGCAATAGCTTACATGGTACAGGGTTACAACTACATAGGGTATCGGTTCGGTACCCTAACAATCAAAAGTAGAGTGTAGAAAAATGGCAGAAGGAAAAGAAGACAAAAGGCAGTGTGGGTGGGCTGAGTAGCAAAATGGAGAATAATAAGAAAGGAAGAGAGAGAAGCGTATCAAGTAGCGTACGCGAGGACGAGGCTGCAAGTGGCGTCGAGCAAGTTAACCACCGCCCAATTTGGCGAAGAGGCGCGAGGCATCATAGCTGTGTATGTAGCAGCCTCAGCAGCGCTCACACACACTCTCTCTCTCTCTCTCTCAATCCACAGCGGCAGTCTGGCGTTTAATTCGCACGTGAAAAATCACCATTGATTAGAGTGTCGAAAAAGCGCCGCCTACAAACGTAATTACACGTGCAGCGGCGGCGGTCTAAGAGCACCGCTAATGACCGGCCGACCGACCAGCTCACTTTTCCAGGCCCAACACAAAACACCGACAATTGCTCTACCATTACCAAGCTGCCGGGCCGGAAGCGCTGGCTTGCGCCTGCACCAAGTACATGTACTCCATGCCCGGCACGTAGGCCTTGGCGCGCGCACTCAGATCGTGGTACTGCATCGGCAGCTCGGCCCAGATGCGAGAGAAGGTCTGGAAGTAAGCCACAGTGCAGGCCTTGGTCGTCTGGTCGCACTGATAGATCAGCTCGCGCAGCTCGCGGATCACCTCCGTCTGAAAGCACCAGTAACAACTGTCAGCAGACCATCTACTCGACACACCTTGCCACGCTCCATCTCTTGGCGCTTCCGATCTAAGCGAACTTCCAACTCGTGGCACTCCTTCACTGCTTGTTCGCGCTAGAAACCAGTCTTTCTACCTCATCGCTTAGAACCAAATCTTTCTACTCTGTGAATAATCTACGTGAAAAACTAATACAGTAGATAGTATCTGAATAAAAAAGTACGCATAGCAGAAGATATTTCAATTAAGAGTCGTTCTCTGAACCGATCGAGTTTCAGTATTCAGACCCAAAATTGAAACTTTGAGCTAGAGAGCTGTAAGTTGGTACACCAATAGATACTTATGAGTTATCTTTCAGCTGCAAAGGATTAATGGATCTGACGCTCCTGTCCTGAGACATAGCCTTCCGAAAATCGGTCTGCTTAACTATGCGACCAAAATTTCAAACTCGAATTTCTCGCTTCATACTCGGAATTCGGACCTAAAAATTGGGGGTTTTAGAGTACTTTTAGACTGCTTTAAGAAACTTTTGTCAAATTTTCGTTTTCAGAAAAAAAATTTTTTTCGCCCCCTTTGCGCCCCCCTAGCTCGTCTGGAACCCCCCCAACCCAGTTTTTTTATTTCAGAAAAATGTTGCGCTATCAATTACCTACCGTTTGGTGTGAAGCATTGTTTGCTCAGACCCGAAAAACGTGAGAAAATTGAGGTCAAACATGTCCCGGGCGCAAAATTTTCGCACTTTTCTCAGGTCAAATATTTCCAAGTCCGGTTTTCCACCTACTAGTACGAATTCGGACTTAAAAATTGGGGGCCTTAGAGTACTTTTAGACTGCTTTAAGAAATTTTTGTCAAATTTTCGTTTTCAGAAAAAAAAATTTTTTTCGCCCCCTTTGCGCCCTCCTAACTCGTCTGGAACCCCCAACCCAGTTTTTTTATTTCAGAAAAATGTTGCGCTATCAATTACCTACCGTTTGGTGTGAAGCATTGTTTGCTCAGACCCGAAAAACGTGAGAAAATTGAGGTCAAACATGTCCCGGTCGCAAAATTTTCGCACTTTTCTCAGGTCAAATATTTCCAAGTCCGGTTTTCCACCTACTAGTACGAATTCGGACTTAAAAATTGGGGGTTTTAGAGTACTTTTAGACTGCTTTAAGAAATTTTTGTCAAATTTTCGTTTTCAGAAAAAAAAATTTTTTGCCCCCTTTTGAGGTAATTGATAGCGCAACATTTTTCTGAAATAAAAAAAACTGGGTTGGGGGGTTCCAGACGAGCTAGGGGGCGCAAAGTGGGCGAAAAAAAATATTTTTTCTGAAAACGAAAATTTGAGAAAAGTTTCTTAAAGCAGTCCAAAAGTACTCTAAAACCCCCAATTTTTAAGTCCGAATTCGTACTAGTAGGTGGAAAACCGGACTTGGAAATATTTGACCTGAGAAAAGTGCGAAAATTTTGCGACCGGGACATGTTTGACCTCAATTTTCTCACGTTTTTCGGGTCTGAGCAAACAATGCTTCACACCAAACGGTTGGTAATTGATAGCGCAACATTTTTCTGAAATAAAAAGAACTGGGTTGGGGGGGTTCCAGACGAGCTAGGAGGGCGCAAAGGGGGCGAAAAAAAATTTTTTTTCTGAAAACGAAAATTTGACAAAAATTTCTTAAAGCAGTCTAAAAGTACTCTAAGACCCCCAATTTTTAAGTCCGAATTCGTACTAGTAGGTGGAAAACCGGACTTGGAAATATTTGACCTGAGAAAAGTGCGAAAATTTTGCGACCGGGACATGTTTGACCTCAATTTTCTCACGTTTTTCGGGTCTGAGCAAACAATCCTTCACACCAAACGGTAGGTAATTGATAGCGCAACATTTTTCTGAAATAAAAAAAACTGGGTTGGGGGGTTCCAGACGAGCTAGGGGGGCGCAAAGGGGGCGAAAAAAATTTTTTTTTCTGAAAACGAAAATTTGAGAAAAGTTTCTTAAAGCAGTCTAAAAGTACTCTAAAACCCCCAATTTTTAGGTCCGAATTCCGAGTATGAAGCGAGAAATTCGAGTTTGAAATTTTGGTCCCATAGTTAAGCAGACCGATTTTCGGAAGGCTATGTCTCAGGACAGGAGCGTCAGATCCATTAATCCTTTGCAGCTGAAAGATAACTCATAAGTATCTATTAGTGTACCAACTTACAGCTCTCTAGCTCAAAGTTTAAATTTTGGGTCTGAATAGGGCAAAGGACCAAAACGCGATCTGACCAGAGAACGACTCTTAAAGTTTATGGGCAAAAACCTGTAATAGTTGACTGTAACCTGCCAAACTGGTAAAATAGAAACGTGAAAACTGACTTGATAACAGTTCAGACAATACGCTAGGTCTATTTGCGGCTTTCGACTGTCGTATTACACGCGTTATGTAGGACCTATTTACAGTCGGAAACCATTTTTCCAATCCCCAATAATACCCATAAATTTGCTGAAACGCAATTTTTTGTAAATTCTTTTGATATTTTGGAACTTGACTCGACACCGAAAAGCTGTTGAATAGGCGTTTTGTGACTGCTAATCACTAACAGAGAGAGGTTACTTTAAGAAGGGCGTCTTCTTCCAGTTTCCTCCGTCTTTCCACCTTGAACCGGTCTCTGTCGTTGGAAGACGACTGAGTCTCGGTCTTAACTGAATTCTCGCGCGCACGCTTGTAGGCAACGTCTCGACTGGCATAGGAATGCTTGGCTTTCTTTAGCTCGGCCTCTGTGTCCGCCTGCAGCCAGTTCATTCCATACATGTAACAGGTCATCCGCCGAAGGGGGAGGGGGTTGGGGGTCTGGCGCCGGCCGGGGGGCTCAGCCAAAATTTTGGGAGGGGTTGGGCACTAAAAATTCTCAAAACTCGCTAACTTGTGCTGAAATACATACAGCTAAAAAGTGCTGTTTTGCAGCCGATTTTGCCAATTTTTTGTCTGAGATTGTAAAAAATCGCAAAAATTTGCTTAAAAAATTACTTGCCAGAAAAATCGGAGGGGGGGCGTCGGCAAAATCGTCTCGGGGGAGGGGTTTCCCGTCCGGGGGCGGTCTGGCCTAAGTCGGGTGGAGGCAGACCCCCAGACCCCCTGTTACATGTATGGTTCATTCAAAGCAAATGCGTGTTGTTTTGGAGTGAATGGGAGAAGGAATAAAAAGAGTATTACCACTTGTCTGACATACTTCTCCCAGTGCGCGCGTAAGCGTTTACGATTGGTTTCGTGTTCCTTCAATCGATTCTCGAGCGGCTGAAAACGCAACAGTCGTTTTGTAGAATTGCAAGGCATTAAGGCCAAGGTCGGACGGCAATCTGTCACCTTGATGAATTTAAACTCGTACAACTTCTTCATGTCTTCAACGCACGTCTGACCGAACTCGCTCTCGCGAGAAAAGCCATCCAGGAAGACGTTTCTCAGAGGCAAGAACTCCTAAAAACACGCCATACTCCTTTTACTTGCATTGAAGCATGCTGACACCTCCAAATCTACTGACTAAGCCCGTAAAATTTACTTTAATATTCTAACCGCTTAAAAACCTGTTCAAATGTCATACAAATCTATGGGCTAGCTAAACCTTCCGGGAAACAAACAAAAACCTCCGGCACGTGTGTTTGGAATCCAGAAAACCTTTTTTATGACTTCCTACACAATGTCTACGCCACGAGGAATTAACGCGTGCATTACGTATACGTACTCGACGAAGCAAAATCGTGGTTTCAGACAGAGCATATGCACACGTAGAAAACGGATTGGACAAACAAACTTTCCACATTAGTAAGAGAAGATTGAATTCTGAAACTCAGTGCGGCTAAGGGAGTGGAACGTACGTACGTATACAGTACGTATATACCACACGTACTATGGACATTAGCGGACTCTCTTTCATACGCACGATTTTTAAAATTTTTCCCCCATTAGATCAGTCGCTTTTCGAACACCATTTTGTCTAGTACATCCACTACATCATCCTGGACTTGCTCGCACTTGGTACAGCATGAACATACGTACGTTGCTCTTGCCGTAATAGATCTGAGCGATCTCAGAAGGATGTAGCGACAGATAGCATCATTGATACAAAATCTACATGATATTTTGATACAGAAACACGATAAATGTGGTTGAAAAAGACGAAGGGAATGGAGGTACATACAATAGGAATAACGCTACGCACGCGTTACCGACTAGCAAACCGAGAGTAAGAGCAAGACGAACCTCGTCTTGAATGAGCAGTTTAGTGGTCTCTGCCAACTTCTGTACACTCTTGGCATGCTCGGTTTCCAAATTGATTCTGCGTTGAGCAAAGTTGAGGATCTCTTTACAATATTTCGACCAAATCTTCGACCTCTCAAAGGCTAGTTCTATGCCGGACTGGTGGCGCACCAGCACACGGTCCATCTGCTCTGGCGTGTAGTCTAAATACACCCACAAATAAACCTTTCCTATGGATTCTGTTCTATTTTTCTTATTGTCTTTTAGCTTTCATTTAATTCAGCAGGAAGATTTTCTACACCCTGTAGCTTTTTGCTGACGTTTAATCAATCCGAGGCTGTTCAAACGCGAGACAAGTGAAAATATGTCTATTTATTTGAGTCTGACCGGCAATTTTAGAACCGAGAAGAATAAAGCAAATATTTAATGTCTGTCATGGGTCTCCCACCTGCAACTGAGTCAGCCACAGCCGAGGCGGTCTGTGCGGTTCTGGTGGAGTTGGAGCTGGGGTTGCTGCGCGTTCTTCTGGCCCGGAGTCTGCGCCAGACCGACATGATCTGGTTTATAGTAAATCTCAGTCAGTACCGCCACAACAATGCCCAACAATACTTAGTGCAGCTGGTTGGTTAGTAATGGCGTTTGGTTGGAGCAGAAAAACTGGCCGGGTCGGTCGAAAAACAACTCCGTTCTCACCTTTGGTCGATTTGGTGAAGGTAGAATGTCTTCTTTGGATCGGTTTCCGCATGTGCCGTCGGACGGCCGACTCCGGCTGCGAAGAAACGGTGGTGGACATGGAGCTGAGGTCGTCGGTCGACTGCACACATGAAAAGTAGTCGGAGTTAGTGGAGTGCAGGCTGACTACGTCATCATCCGGTTCCGAGCAGAGAAGCTCGGTCTGGCCGGTCCCGGTGCGAATGTACCAAACGGCCATACGAACCTGTTCAATTTTGCACGCACACAACAAACAATAGCCAGCGCCAGATGTGTGCGCACTGATTCAGTGCGAAGATAGACAGAGATGCGCACCAAACCAAACCGGATTGAGCGCGTCAGCCGGCGAAAGTGCCAATGGAAAAATTTTTAATTCCATTCGTCAACTTTGTTATTCAGGTCTGCGTAGGTGCTAACAACGCCGATAGCCGCTCTGATACGGGATAACAGCTTTCTGACAGATAAAAGCGTTATACGGCCTTAGGCTCGAGGGGACAAGTAAAAATACACTTTTCTCTTATATCAAATAGGTCCGTTTCGAAAGTTAAGTAAGATTTGCAAATTAGCTGACGAAATCCATTGCTTATAGAAACACTTCACGTAATAATCTTAATTAAAATAAACTAGTCGCCTGTATCTAGACGAGCACGCAGACATGGGCTAGGATTTCGGCTGAGGGGGTAGAATTCTGAGCTCATTTACACCTAATCCAGGCATATTTTTATCATGTACACAAAATTCTTCAAAAAAATCCTGAGGGGGTAGCGGCCGGCTGAGGGGGAGTACCTAGGTCAGAGCCTGACGGGGGGTCAACCCCTCAGACCCCCCTTTTCCCATGTCTGCGAGCAGGTACATGTACAGTGCGTCTGCGGCCTAAGGAGGTGAAAGCGCAGAAACTCGGGGTGAACGGGGTTTCGGGTTTCGGTCAGATGAGATGCCAAAAATTTTACCTGGCCACGCTTGTTTAGCACGGTTTGCTTGATAATAACAGTAGAAATTACAATTTTCTGCAGCCAAATTACGTCTAACGCTTTTGGAATAATCCTAGTCCATTTGAAAGAACGAACACTGACGAACACAAATTATGTACTAAAGCTTACGCACAAATTTGTTTTGCCTCTTCCCGAGTTCCTGTTGGTGCGTAGGTATGGTCAGAACAAAAAGGTTAGTGTTCACCTAGGGTTGATTTGGAAAGGGTTAACCGCAAAAAAACAAGAAAAGAATGACACTTCTTAAAACGCGTATACTGTACATCTTAATAACTGCAGGAAACGCAAATTAGATTACCACCGAAGGGCATTTTGACGCAATAAAATTTTAATTTTAATTAAAATGCTACTAACGTATCTGCTATAAAGGTGATTCGGTTGGGTGGGAGGGTCCTAAAACTTGGCTCGGCAGTCAAGGGCATGACCGGTAACCCCAATTACCCTGCTACAGTTGTGACAATGACAACAGCAACCGATAAAGGAAGTAGGCAATAGTAAGTACCTGGGAAGCTTTCAAAAAGAACTCGTCATCATGGTTCATCTCCCATGATAAATAGTCGCCAACTCTGCAACAAAAGCTCGTTTCTGTTTGCCAATCCATTTCCGCTCAAACTCGTAGTAGTACGTATCGGATTTAAAAATCAAATTTCTGGCCGCGCACCTATCGCCTGCTAATGGATGCAAGATGTCGCTGATTTTCCGGGTGGTGAACGTTTTGAACTTTTTCGGACGTCTAACTTTGCCCTTTTCCTCACTGACATTCTCGAGCGACCGGTACTTGTGCACCCGTCTCGGTCTGGGCACCGTTAACTGCATCTGGTTACCGAACGTGTGGCTTCTTTGACTCAACATGGTGCCGTGTACAAACAACCACCGCCACCTTGACAAACTTATTAACTTTTAAATTTCCTTTTTAGACTGATTTACACCGCACAGTCGGTAGTATAAATCGTTCTTTTGCGTAAACTCAGATAATAAACTCGCCAAGGTGGTCAAGTCGGCCATAGAGGAAGGCGCGAAATGTAAGAAACGCCCGTACAAGTCACTAGCACGCTACTACGCACACATTTTATTGCCGGCACACGGACAGAATGCCAGATAACGGGCTTTATCTCAGCAGCCCTATGCAGCGTTTATTACTCTGCACCTATGCCACTCAAACCACTGTACTTTCGCTTGTTCCAAACAGATTGGGCGGCTGTTTTTGAGTGCTGATCTTGATAACAAGGTGTCGCTGAGCTGTTACGACAACACTTACAGATAGGTTCTGAGACTTTCGGCGATCGACGCTTCCAATGCTTTGATGGCTTCTAGTGCAGCATCGTGCGTTCTGTCCCGTTGATGAACGTCCAATTTCAGTTCTGTAAAACAACAACCGAACTATTAGTTTGACCGGCAGCAAGACGCGCGCGCCGCCCACGCTCGAAATTCTCAGATGCCAACAGAACAGACAGGACACCTGGCTGTGGCAGGTTGCCTAAACACAAGTGACACGTTTTCTGATAGAGCGACATGGGACCAATTGGTTGGTGAGGCCTAAAATTTCGACACTCCTGTTGACTTAAGACGGACGCCAACCGATTGGGCACGCGTTTAAGGACTTTCAAGGGTCTGTCTAACCGATTTCTGCCAAAAATCGGCAGCTCATTGCACCACACGACCTCCGGCCGGCCGGCCACCGGCGAGCCGTAAACAAATCAGATGAATTTTGCAAAGAGCTACCTACGGCTTTTTTCACAATCCAATGGGAATGCGACGGCTGATTAGCTAAAAAGTCATTACCAAAAAGCAGACCGACTGTCCTTTTCAAGGCACAGCTTGAAACAATGATCGAACTATAGTACCATTACGGGAGCCCTTTCTCATAACCTTTCTTCAGACGCGGCAAGCTTTTAGCTCGGCTGACAAAGGAGAAACGGACAAAAACTACTACTTTTCAGCCGGACCAGTCAGCAGCAAATTAGATTGACTAAATTTGAACTTGACATTGTTGCGCGCAGCGTGGGAGAGGGCTTTAGACTGAGCAGAGCAAAGATAAAAGCCGAAAAACGGGTTTTAGAGCAATGAGGCTTTGTGGCCGGGCGTTTCAGTCAATTGGTCCTATGCGAGGCGGCTATTCATTCCCCTCCAACGAGCGCCCGTCCACAAACTAGTTTGGGCGCTGTTTTGTTTGCTTGTTTCTTGCGCTGCCCGCGCACTCCAACAAGCAGTCACCTGCAGCCGATTGTCCTTAATTCTCGGCACGTTCTGTCTCCTACGCACGCTCCTTCTGCCTATCATTATTAGCTGGTTTCAATTTGGCGCCTGCTAGAAAAGCCAGACGCAATACATTTACTATACGTTTTACATTTTTCCTGCAATGTTTGGTTTTTCCAAGTCTGGCACATTAGGTTTTTAGTCGGACGCATCAGAAAGGAACCGGTTCGCTGATTCACTCGCTCGCGCGCATTCCTCGATTGCTTTCATAACTGCTCATGTAACATACAGTGTACATATAATAACGTCGTCATACAGAACATGCAACAGGTCATCCGACGAAGCTCCCTCCTCCCTCCGAGAGGAGGTCTGAGCGCGGTTGAGCCCAAAATTTGGGGGAGGGGGGGTAGAGTACCCAGAGTACATGGAAAAAAATCCTTTGTAAATAGATTAAAGCTGAAAATCGCTGTTCTAACCTCAGTTTTAGCAATTTTCGTTTCTGAAATTTTCGCATACCTTCCAGTTAGAAAGGCCAAACCCCCTCTCCCAGAAAAAATTAGGGGGCCAAGCCCTAAGATACAAGCAAATACAAGTACTATAGTAGCAGTACCAGTACTAACAAACTAGCTCAGAAATCACTAGTTTAGCCTAAAATCCCAACAAACTAAAAACCTAAAAAAGTACAGCTATCTGGAGCAGGGATGGATCTTTTTTCGAAAAAACCTCGGCCTTTTTTTTTCAGCTTTTCGGTTTTTTCCTTCTTTCTCTAAAATCGCAGAAAAACTCAAGCTCAAGTTCTGAGTATCCTGGCTTAGTTCTACGATTTCTGATCTGATGTTTCCTAGCGCCTTCCTGAGTCTTTTCAGAACAGGAATACACGTGTTACACATTAAACAGGGGATACACCTGTACACAGGGTTGTTGTTAAGGAGGCTGCCGGACCTTGTGTCTCTTCCTGCTCTATAGCAGTTGGCTACTCCTAGTCCGAAAGGACAAAAAGTTGCAACAACAACAACAACAACAACACATATAAACCAAGAAACAGTCTGACAGGTGGCATTAATAAAAGCTTTATGCAAATTTTCTTACAGCAGTTTGCCTATTTATCATGCCAATTTTGGTCTTTCCTGTTGTTTTTCTAAGTTTTTAGCTAGTCTGGCCTATTATACATCACAAAAGTCCATTTTCAACTGAAAAATAACATAAATTTGCTATTTTCGCTTGAGTTTTTTCCGCAATTTATGTTTTTTCCCGACCCTTAGGGAAAAAACGAAAAAAAAAACACCGAAAAAAACACACCTCACATCCCTGAAATTTGGGGCCTCCTCACTGAATAGCACGTGCTATAAAACGTATTCCAGGCGTTTTAAAGCTTTACGTATGGAATGTTGGACCCCTTCCCTGTGCGAAGCCCCTCTCTACCCCCTGCTGACAAAACCCACACCCCAGGCCGACCCGTATCTGTTACATGTATGTACGATAAAGAATCATGCATGTCGCATTTAAGCGCGTTTTCCAAAATACCTGGTGCATACGTACTGTACGCGTCAAGCAGTGCAGCGAACAGAGTTCAACGAAACAGAGACATACAGTAGGGGGCTGGTTGGAGACGGATGGCCAAAAAAGCGGCAGTACCTTTGATTCGGTGCACCAGCGAAGTGGCGGGGTTGAGGACTTGAGTGGAGCGGAGGAACTGGTAGCGGAAGAGGTCCTTCAGTCCGCGACTGACCTGGTTCAGCGCGTCGTGCACTTGCACGCAGTAGGGTTGACCGTGAAAGGCCGACTGTTCGATGGCTGCAAATGCACTGTTTAGATAGCGGCAGCCACTTGTGGTGGAGGAATTTTTTTATTAAACGGAACAATCGATGCTCGGCACCCCTCAGATGGCGTAATTAGAAACGCGGCGATCCAATTTTGGCCCCGGCCATTTTACTCCGACCCATCCGTGCGTGAGCTGCCAGAAGCCCCATTTCCTCAAATGTCGTCAACAAACGGCAGGGGTCGCTTACACGTACTAGACTCTGACATTTACAGATGCACCTACAACTGTCTGGAAGTTGAAGAGAAATTCTTTGTTCTGCAGTATCAGATCATTTAACTTATGTCTACATTAGGAACGCCAACCTGGATAAGGTATAACGCACCAGGTACCGTACAAGAAAATTTGGCTGCCTGTATGCAGTACGTACATGTACGTACAGTAGAAATTGGCGGTCACAGTACAAAAGTACCAGTTTTGAAACCTATTAAATACAGATTGAAAAATGATTACACGTCTCGGTCCTATGTGTCGTTTCTGACAACGTACTGTACATACATGGGCCGGAAAAACGGGTAACACCTGTAAAAAAATTCGAAAATTTGGGGTGGGCCTGCCGATTGGGGCGTCGCTGCCGTTTTTTGGGTAGGTTCAAGAAGAAAATTCTTTTTCGGGTGGTTAGGTTGGTCTGGGGTGCGTCGAGCCCAAGTTTGGGGGCGGGAAGCACCAGACCCCCGCCGCCAAAGTATGGCACTGTAGTAGCCACTAGATATACAGTTTATTGTGCATTGTGCTCGTCCATCCGATTATTATGGCAAGTAATTTTTAGAGCATTTTTTGCAACTTTTTAGAATTTCAGACCTTTTAGAATTGGAAGCTTTGGAACCGCCCCAGTCTGTCAAAGCATGTAGACATGTAACAGATCATCCGCCGAAGGGAGAGGTCGGGAGTCTGAGCCTAAATTCTGTGGGAGAGTACCATACATGTACTAGGGGGTTTGGAGGGGTTACCCCCTGCTGGAAAGGCCAAACCCACCCTCACCCCCGAGACAGGTTATGGGACCCCGCCCCCAACGCAAAAAATACAAGTACTATAGTATAGTATACTATAGTAGTGGCTCCAGTACTAACAAACTGGCTCAGAAATCACTAATTTTTAGCTTAAAATCGCTTGAAAAGCCTTTGGAAACCGAATTTGGCGTTTCCGCTGCTGATATTTAAGAGAAATCTGGGTTATTGGAAGCCATTTTTGTCATTTTTTGCTTGTTTTTAGCTCTAAAACGCTATTTGGCAACTTAGAATAGCGATTTTTAGCGTCCTTCAAACTTCAAAACTTTATTACAATGCATGTGTACACCACAATTAGCAGTACTAACCCCGAAGGTCCTTACTGAAAATGTGTCCTTACTGAAAAAACGTGATAAAAAACGCAGTTCCAGGCGTTTTCGAGCTTTTGAAATTTTGGATCACCCTCGACCCCCCAGTTGAGGAAACCCCCTACCCCGTCCCCCCAGGTCGGCCCAGAGCTGTTACATGTATGGAGAGTACCAAAGCAAAGGATGCTTAAAATTCGCCAAAACCAACAATTTTGGGCTATTGATCGTAAAAAAGCGCTATGAGCCGCGTTTCCAAAGCTACGACAACAAAAAAATAAGTTTGGAGTTTGAGAAAAGCCCACAACTAAACTGAGCTCTAGTGTGCGTGAGGGGATCAAAGTCAGTCAGAGCACTCACCGCCCTTTTCGGTGGAGCACATGTCAATGAGGTCGGACAAGTCGGTGAGGGCGTCGCTGAAGCGTCGTACGTCCTGAACCAGCGAGTCCATGGTGTCCAGGTCTTCAATGTCCATGCCGGAGGTGTCGGCGGAGCTGGCTAGCGAACTGGCACTGAGCGATCGGATGCTCTGCGAGCGCGAGCGTCCCATATAACTGGCGCCGGACTGTGCCGCCGCGTCAAACGTCATTGTCCTGCAATATGTTTTTATCACTTTACATTCATCACCGGTCAACCTCGGACGCCTGTCTACCGAAAGGAGGCTGAGAGGGGCGAACAGCTCCAGAATTAAAAGAACGCCGGAATTTGGTTCTAAATTCACCTAGAGAACTTGTGGAACCACGATTCAGTCTCAACTTCGAATTTTGTGGGCAGCGAAGCCATGGTGCTAAAGCAACTTGACGGATTATTTATGCGCAGTGATTAGTTGATAAATGGAAGCGTTACTAAACGTTCGCCACCTATCTTATCTCTAGAGCTCAGGTATAATCGAGCAAAAAGGAAGACTAAAAGGCACAAACTGGCAAATGGCCTTCGAGGTAAACGGCAGATTTGTCTCGCTTGGCCCAGTTTCCTAATCGAAGACGAATCGGCCAGGCCGCACCTCTTAACGACAGGAAGCCATACCTCTCACCTGAGCGCCGGCACTTTTTGTGCAGTCAACGAGCCCGGTAAACAGATGCTTTGGAGGCGCGATAAACAAACAACTTGTGTTGGAGAGTGTTCAGCTATGAGAGCCCTTCGGAACAGCCGTCCGCTCCTCGCCAATAAACAGTTCGATCGAAAGCCAGATAGCCTGCCAGACAGCCTGGTAGATCTGTTCGTGCGCTATACAGCTGCCAACAGACTCGGTAGCTGCACTACGTCCGCAGCTATTAAATTTATAGCTGTTCCTGTTTGCGGCTCTCCCCACCGGCAAACCGTGATTCGACGCATAATGTCGGTGTGTAATTATTCACAATACAACTGTATTCTACGCACATCTACGCATTCTACTGCGCCTGCCAACATTGGTTTCCTCCTTGAACGACCAACTTCTACATTGCAATCAGTGCCGTGCAGACCTACGTACAGTCTGCTAAAAAATAAGCGACCTGGTGGTTTTTTGCGAATAACGTTTTTGGGAGGCCTCGGAGCGACTTGAGCCTCATAACCAAAGTTGTAGACAAGGTCGAGCTCCGGTCTGCGTTTAATGCTAATCTGCGCTACGTTTACTCTGAACACTAATTTGCGCAACGTAAAAAAATGAGCTTTTTCCTAATTGTGATCAAAATGAGATGATCGCAGAATTCGATTCTAGATTCCTTGGCTGAAACTTCCTGAATAGGGTATTCTTGACCGCGGGAATCGATTCTGACACTTCCCGACCCTGAAAACCTCACCCTGACACCGTAATTCGGCTCCCAAAGCGAGGCAATAACTTTTTAGGAGCTTGCGAACGTCTACCATTACAACACTGCTACTTCTGACATGCAAATTTGGAAATTTTGTGGTATAGTACAAATTTGTCTTTCTTGAAGCTGTACCACCCCTTATTGGAAGCCGAATTACGGTATCAGGGTGAGGTTTTCAAGGTCGGGAAGTGTCAGAATCGATTCAGGCAGTTTTAAATACCCCATTCAGGAAGTTTCAGGCAAATCCATTGACTATAGTTTGTAATGCCAACTGAACACAAACTAAAACAACTACCCGACTTTTCAGAAAAATGAGACTACAAATTAATACTAACTACAAACTAAATCCACTGACTATAAATTGACAACTTGACCTATTGTTTGGTCCCGAGTTTGCAGTCTCAAATCTTGAAACGCGCACTTTGTTTCTAGCAACCTTTTAGCAGACATAGCTGAAAATTGGCAAGCATCTAAGCTCCTCTTGGCACTATACAGTATTTGAGTCAAATTTGGTTGAATTCCGTTTACATAGTCTAACGATCAAACGTGGAACACTTAGCGTGGGACACCTTGTAGATCGTTAATGAAACATTCATTCAGGCACTTCTGATTCAGCAGAAATTTTCTTGTGTTATTTTTATCATAATTTTATGTATTATTTGCATCAAGAAAGAATTTCAAGAATGCATTGATTAAGCAAAGCAGAGTAATTAGAAGGGCTGCACCACTTAAGGGGAATATCGAAGATAAAAAGAAGAACACAATTATGCAACCTGACCGACGAAGAGTTTGAAGTCAGTTATGTACTAAACACATTTGATGAGCAGCCCATGGGCCGATTTCATAAAAGTTATGAGCTCATATTATGACAGATTTTCTATGATTCTATGAGAACACCGGTTTCATAAAGGTGAACTCATACTTTCATAAGTATGAGCTCATATCTCATAAGTATGAGTAAAATCATCGAATTTATGAGGGCGCCTGTTTCATGAATGTTTTGCCTCATACTATGATTTTATGATTTATGACTGTGTGTTCCTAGCATTTTATGAGTGGGTAGGTGACTCATAAAATTTTGTTTTTCCAGTGTAAAGTTGTTCTATCTCAAAGAAATGCTCGAATAATGATTCGTCCAGCTACAGTGAGAAAAAAACCAAGATGAGCGGCCAAGGAGAAAACGTGTCTTTCGACCCAGCATAACTTTCACATTATCCTGAAGAGCCTGCAAAGTTCAAGAAGTGTTTTCGGCTGTCGCAAGAAATTCTTAAAACCAGACATCGCCTGATCAACCAATTTCGGTAGTTGTACATGCTCTCGTGCTGTACTGTACATGCTGCCTGTTTGAAGTTTGAACAAATTGTATCGGTTTCAGTTTTGTTAGTTCAAAGAAAGTTTTATAATGGAAGCAAATCGAACAAAAACAAACACGTTCAAATGCACACAAACAGTTATTGTGACTCGTAGAGATGAAGAACACGAGCGGACATTGCTAGACACCCCTAAATCCGTTTACGACTTGATGGTCCAGACCGGCGGACCTATGTATTTCTTCTTCCTTCCGAAGATTTCGAGCGTCAGCTAGTAGGTTCGGTTTCCTCCAAGAACTGGCCGCTGATTTTTTGTTCACACTGAAACAGCTGAATACGTAGTTTCTTATGTGAAGCGATGCTAAATCGTACGAATACAAAGTGTACGTATGGGAATCAATCCACATCCATATCGAGTAAAAACCAATAGCCGATTTAAAAGGACAGGGAAATTTCAATTTCAAGTTTGTTAAAGCCGATATTATTTCTCTTTTCCTACTTCTGCGAAAAGATTGTGGTCGTGCAGAAGCGTTCTACGTTTAAGTCTGTACGCACTATTGCACATACGTAACAGGTCAGCGTCAAAGAAGGAGGGGTTTGGAGTTTGAGCCCGGGTGGCCCGGATGGTCTTTCTTCTGCTGAGCTCAAATATCGGGACGAAAAGTCGCTGAAAAATCTGTTAAAAGCGTAAAGCAGGCTAAAAACCACTAGAAACCGCTCTAGATAATTTTACATTTTGGGCTCTACGTAGATGGTTTTAAATGAAAGAAAACACTGAAATCTACCGAAAAAGACGAAAACTATCTAAACATCTAGGAGGTCTTGGGAATTTACCAGGCAATACAGATACATGTAGTTGAGAATGTAGTTGTTTTTAGGACGGTTGTATTCCTGACATAAAGGGCCGTCGATATAAACTTAGCTATTCTCGGAGGGGAGTGAGTTGGAGTACTTTCTATTGGGTTCTCTTATTTTGTAATCGTTTTTATTACAACACCTCCATCGAAATCGGAAGTGAACCCAACTCACAAAGCATCCCCTGCGTACACTACATACGACTGCAGAATAGTGAAAAACACTGCTTCAAACGTGTTTAGTTTCAGGTTTTATATCGTATTCTGGGAAAAGTTTTCATTATCTATCGCTAAAAAGTTTTCAGGCTAGAACCCCTGGCATATTTGTGTACCAATACGGGCAATTTTGCTGGGGCAGGGTTACCGAAAACCGATAAGGATAAAGAAAACAAATTCTACAAGCAAAAAATTAAAAGATAGGTACCTGATGACGTTCGGCAACGGCATGGCTGGTGGGACAGTAGGGGAGGCCTCTAACAGGGTCTATTTCCTGATCACAGGATGTTTGTCCGATGTAATCATGCTCGTTAGAGGCAGTGTTTTGGGCTTGCGGATCAGTGGCTTCTTGGCCCAGTCCTTCTACTTTTACCAAAGCGGAGTCGAGGTATTTATTTGCAGCACAAGCTCGTCGACCTCTGCCAAATGCTTTTCCTTCCCTCTCGATGCTTTGAGTCGCAATTTTCGCCCAATACAACGGTTTTCTCTGCGTTCTTTTGCGACCAGACATTTTTTCTAAGATGCTACCAGAGTTTTCCACACGAATTCAAGGCCAAACTCATTTTTCTCTTCTTTTTTTATTTATTCTTCTTTTTGCGACTCATAAAATCACTCATAAAATCGGAATCATAAATATGAGTGCGCGCAAAACGTTGTGAAACCGACTTTATGAGGACTCATACTATGAGCTCATATTCTCATAACTCATAAAATCATAAATATGAACGTTTTATGAAATAGGCCCAAGTGATTTTTCTAGATTTTTTTTTCTGCAGAAAAACTGTTGCTCGGTGTAGATAAAATTTTTTCACACAAAAAATTTTTTTGGGGTTTTCTCGCATTTTTCGGGGTGGTACCCTCCTGTATTGTTATAGTCGTTTTGCACTAAAACAATATCATTTCCACATTACTGCCATTGAAAATTCAACATAAAAAAGGCCGGCGACAAAAATAGTTCAATTTTTAACGACAATTTTTGTAGATTTTTGCCGCTGCGGAAAGATCTCGCGCGGCGTTTGGGCTCGTTTCATACTTTAAACAAGTTTTTCCAGAGAAAAGTCGCCAGGCGATCTTTTTCTACAAAAGTATGAATGCACCTTAGCAGTACTTGTGTGATTAAGTTCCGTGTAAGTACACTGGCTCTTAGTTGGTGTTCGTGCTTTAGGACTGGTGCAATTGTATCGATTTTTCAGCGGGCTTGTCTGTCTGTTTTTTTCCGTGCATTGCGTCGCGCTCTGTGTGGTGTGTTGTGTTGATCTTTTTGTGCGTACTCTATACAGATTTGTATCTAGGCCAAGGGGTACTTTTATTTTTGGAAAACAGACGTTTCGGGTTCGGTGCGTACGCTATACAGATGCGTCGCCCAGACCAATTATATTTGACCGGCACTGCTTTTTGAGAGCGTATAAATTTCCTAGACATTGGTTCGTTTCGTTGCACGTTGTCTGTAAACAATAAGTAAATAGTAAATAGCAATAGGAAAGGTGGTAGTGGAGCTGAAAGACATTGCTGCTAAGAAAGCCATTCTGACTAAGAAACGAGCGGTTCTACTGCAGAAACCGCAATACTCGAATATCTTTATTGGTGTGGACCTGACTCCGTGGCAAGCCAAAAAAGCTTTTGACTTGCGTAATGAACTGCGACAACGCCGTGATGAGGGCGAAACTGATCTCTTTGTTGATTATCGTGCACTCACGCTTAGGAAGGCAAAGAAAAAAGCCTTGTAATTGTTGTGTTATTTGTTATTACCTGTACTGTACGCGTCTGATCTTTCAGTTCTGCTTGTGGTTCAGTAGGGTAGGGCAGTAATGAAGCCGGCCGATCGGCCCAGCCCACCCGGAGATAAACTTCAAACCTAAAGTAAATTATTTTTATCACATCACAATTTCCGGAATTTATGACTTTGGATTGTTATAGACCTGATATTTATAGTAGTACGCATTGAGATTGTTGCGGTAACGTGTTCAGTGCTTCAGATTACGTGCTGTTGGTTAGAAGAAGGAGAAAAGGCAGAAACGATCAAAACCATAATGAGCGATCGGAAGAAACTCAGAGCCAATCCAGAACCAGCTGGTTGTGCCTATTGTTCACAAGGCCTTGAGGCTCTCTTCGATTCTGCCGAACAGAAAGTTGTACTGGAACCTGCAGACGCCTCGTTCACTCGGGGATGGTGAGTTGAAGTCCTCCTTCACTAATTCAGTGCTTTACTTGCTAGAGTAGGAAAAGTTGAGATGAGACTAGACAAAAGTACAAAAGCAAATTAAGCCATGCTTCTTAGGCTTTTGCCATTTTTAGGCTGGAGGAAATGAGCGAGTTTTTCGGTGAAACAGGTTTCATCGACTGGTTGAATGAAACGCCGCAAGATCTGCAATCTAGCAAAGCCCGATGGACGGCTGAGCTCGAAAACTTGGTAGCTACACATATTGTATATACTGTAGATAGTGAAAGTGAACCATTGACTAACTGCTTGTTGCAGTACTTGAACGATCAGAACCCGCATCTGACGTCACTGCCGGCAGGTAAAAATGCGCATGTTTTCCTTCGGTTTGGTACGGTTATACAGTCAAACTTTTTGAAATGCTTTTGTCCGAATTATCTTCATTTGAATCCAAGCGTTCTAATATTTCTACGCGTTTTTCTTTTTGCCTCCTGGTATTTTGTATGGTTTTTACCTGTCCAAGAAAAAATTTAGTTCATTACCCATTCTGTTGTATTTGTGGGCCGAGTGGGAGGCGATACAACAGGATTCCAAACAAGGGTTTATTGGGAACGATCGCCCAATAAAAGTAACAACCAATAACAATGAAGAAGCAGGGCTAGGGAGTGACTCACGGGGTATGAGCCACTGTGGGGAGACAGTAGAGAGAGGGTAGCACACGAGAGCACAATGAGTGCACAGATAAGAAGCTCATAGAAGCTCATAGAAAACACTGCAGAGCGGGCTGCTTATATACGGCCATAGAACGTTCCAGAAAGTTCTAGTCCGAGTAAGAGACAAGAGAGAGGGACTGACCTTTTCCAGAACATTCTGTACATAGATAAAAGGCACGTACACACAGACTATTAGCACATCGCTACCTATAGTCTAACAGTAATATGTAGTTAACAGAGTGTAACTACAACACATTCCAACTTGAAAATGTTGACCCCAGTGTTTATTTTTCTGAACGACATGCACATGCACGACGGGTGTCCAGACAGACATGGGCTAGCGGGGCTGAGAGGTGACAAATTTTGAAATCCTGAGCGGCGACTGATGTGGGTTGAGGGGATGGTAAGCTAAAAAGTCCGATTTTTTGTAAAATCAAGCTTTCTAGCCCTATTTTTCGCTAAAATAGGTTAAAATAAGCTATTCTGAGCTCATTTACATCTAACCTAGGCATACTTTTATCTTAATTTTCTTCCTAAAATTCCAGAGCGGGGTAGCGGCGGCCTGATTGGGGGTATGTCAGAGCCTGCTGGGGGTCAACCCCCTCAACCCCCCTTGCCCACCTCAGGGTGTGCAAAAAACAACCCAGCAGATATTTTTACTGTAGCAACCGCAAATCTCAACCCATTTGAATGAATACTTTTTGAATGTTGTTGTTGTTTCCAAAATCTCAAACAGCTCCAAAACGCTTGGAAATGCGTTTTTAGAAAGTTTTATTTCGGTAACGACGCTAAAAATCGTTGTTGTTAGCTTCCAAATAACGTTTTAGAGCGAAAAACAAACAAAAAATAACAAAAAGGCTTCCAAAAACCCTCGATTTCTCTTAAATATCAGCAGTGGAAACGCCAAATTCGGTTTCCAAATGTTTTCAAGCGAATTTTAGGCTAAAAATTACGTAGTGTTTTTTGAGCCGGTTTGTTAGTACTGGAGCCACTACTGGTACTTGTATTTTTGGGTCATGGGGTCCCTTAACCTGTCTCGGAGGGAGGGGGTGAGGGAGGTTTGGCCTTTTCAGTAGGGGGTAACCCCCCAAAACCCACTAGTACATGTATGTATGGTTGGGGGTCTGGCGCCGGCCGGGGGGGGGGTCTGAGCCCAAATTTTGGGAGGGTAGTTGGGCACTAAAAAACGCTCAAAAATTTGGCTCTGGCCTAAGTCGGTTGGAGGGGCAGACCCCTGTTAAATGTACAATGTACGTATGTATACAAGATGCATTTAGGTTTTCTGTGTTCGTTGCCGCCGACCATTCATATAGGAAAGGGGGAGTACGTGTTGGGAAAAGACTGGACTACCAGCGCCAACAGTGTCGGTTCGGAGGTGTGGACGCAGCTGTGTGTGGGCCAAACTCACAATCTCACCTCCAACTTCATTCGATATCGCGTCTGTGCTGCTCTCAACTCTCGAAGTCCTTTGCGTTTGCTGTTTGGAGTGAATTCTGATGAGAAGGTGCTGTAGTTTACCTTTAGCGTTAGCTATGTGGTCGCAGTAGTAATCAGACAAGGACAAAGGAGGGGCTGAGGGGGGTTGACCCCCCTCAGGCTCTGACCTACCTCTCAGGAATTTTTAGGAAGAATGTTGTATAGACAATTATGATAAAAGTATGCCTAGATTAGGGGTAAATGAGCTCAGAAGAGCTTATTTTAACCTATTTTAGCCTAAAATAAGCCTAAAAACCTTGTTTTTTGTAAAAAATTGGACATTTAGCTTACCGTCCCCTCAACCCCCATCAGCCTCCGCTACCTTCCCCCTGAGCCCCCCTCAGTATTTTGAAATTTAGCGCCCCTCAGCAGAAATGCTAGCCCGTGATTGGTAGTAATAATCGACAATATTTTTAATTCTGGCCAAAAGTCGCTTTAAGAGTCAGTCTCTGAACCGATCGAGTTTTGCCCCTTTGGCCTATTCAGACCCAAAATTGAAACTTTGGCGCAGGAAGTTGAAAGTTGGTGCACTGATACCCCTTGATGAGTTGTTAAACCACTGCAAAGGAATATCGAATTCGACGCTCCACGCTCGAGATATAAGCCCGCGAAAATCGGCTCTCTTAACTATGGGACCAAAATTTCAAACTCGCATTTCTAACTTACCAGTTGGAGTTTGAAGTTGAAAATTGTGGATTTTACATAACTTTTTGATTACTTTAAGATTACGTAGTCCAATTTCACTTTTGAGGAAAAAAATTTTTTTCGGCCTCCTTTGGCGCCCCATAGCTCGTCTGGAAACCCCCATAGTCATATCTTTTTATTTCAGATTATTGTAGCGCTATCAATTAGCTACGTTTTGGTATAAAATACGTCGAGCCAGCTGCCCGCGTTTTTGAGAAATATGGCTTCAAATTTGAAAAACCCCGAATTTTTGCATTATTTTTTGTGAATAAAATTTCCAACTCTGATTTCTAACCTACCAGTAGGACTTTGAAGTTAAAAATTATAGTTTTTACACAACTTTTTGATTACTTTAAGATTACGTAGTCCAATTTCACTTTTGAGCAAAAAATTTTTTCGACCTCCTTTGGCGCCCCATGGCTCGTCTGCAACACCCCCTAGTCATATCTTTTTATTACAGATTATTGTAGCGCTATCAATTAGCTACGTTTTGGTATAAAATACGTCGAACCAGCTGCCCGCGTTTTTGAGAAACATGGCTTCAAAGTTGAAAAACCTCGAATTTTTGCATTATTTTTTGTGCATAAAATTTCCAACTCTGATTTCTAACCTACCAGTTGGAGTATGAAGTTAAAAATTATAGTTTTTCACAACTTTTTGAGTACTTTAAGATTACGCAGTCCAATTTCGCTTTTGAGTAAAAAATTTTTTTTCGACTTCATTTGGCGCCCCATAGGTCGTCTGCAACCCTCCCTAGTCATATCTTTTTATTTCAGGTTATTGTAACGCTATCAATTAGCTACCTTTTGGTATAAAGTACGTCGAGCCAGCTGCTCGCGTTATTTGAGAAATATTAAATATAGTATAAATTTTATGCACAAAAAATAATGCAAAAATTCGGGGTTTTTCAAATTTGAAGCCATATTTCTCAAAAACGCGGGCAGCTGGCTCGACGTATTTTGTACCAAAACGTAGCTAATTGATAGCGCTACAATAATCTGCAATAAAAAGATATGACTAGGGGGTGTTGCAGACGAGCTATGGGGCGCCAAAGGAGGTCGAAAAAAAATTTTTTCCTCAAAAGTGAAATTGGACTATGTAATCTTAAAGTACTCAAAAAGTTGTGTAAAAGCTATAATTTTTAACTTTAAACTCCAACTGGTAGGTTAGAAATCAGAGTTGGAAATTTTATGCTCAAAAAATAATGCAAAAGTCTGGGGTTTTTCAACTTTGAAGCCACATTTCTCAAAAACGCGGGCAGCTAGCTCGACGTATTTTATACCAAAACGTAGCTAATTGATAGCGCTACAATAATCTGAAATAAAAAGATATGACTAGGGGGGTTGCAGACGAGCTATGGGGCGCCAAAGGAGGCCGAAAAAAAATTTTTTTCCTCAAAAGTGAAATTGGACTACGGTATCTTAAAGTACTCAAAAAGTTATGTAAAATCCACAATTTTCAACTTCAAACTCCAACTGGTAAGTTAGAAATGCGAGTTTGAAATTTTGGTCCCATAGTTAAGAGAGCCGATTTTCGCGGGCTTATATCTCGAGCGTGGAGCGTCGAATTCGATATTCCTTTGAAGTGGTTTAACAACTTATCAAGGGGTATCAGTGCACCAACTTTCAACTTCCTGCGCCAAAGTTTC
The DNA here is from genome assembly GCA_030248155.1 of Sabatieria punctata. Lineage (NCBI taxonomy): Eukaryota > Metazoa > Nematoda > Chromadorea > Araeolaimida > Comesomatidae > Sabatieria > Sabatieria punctata. Next base: position 69,446 of record JASANB010007192.1, read on the forward strand.
AATTTTGGCTCTGAAGAATGAGACTCGATCGGTTCAGAGACTGACTCTTAAATGCCTGTTTAATCCAGATATTATCTTTTACAGCCTGCTCAACCAATTTTTCCGTCTGAGATTACAACAGAAAAACGAAAAGTTGCTTCCCAGAAAAATCGGTTCATACCCCACCACCGACCGCCCTTTGTACGTCATGTTTCTAACTACAGTACAATAGGTGTTTTTGCCATGATATGCTGATGATGATGATGCCATGATGCCATGTCTTATTTTTGTTTAAAAAAAACAGCGAACTGCATACATTGTAGGTGGAGGGTCTGCGATTGAGCCGTTCAGAATGCGATAATCTGGCAGTGAGCGTAGACATGGCCTTGGGTCGTGGTTTCATTCCGTCAGTCGACCCCGGCTTATTTACTCTCAGATTCGAACCGGTCTACGATAACTCAGACAGCCACAGTCCCATCCAGTCGGTCTACGTAGTCGAATTGCATCTCGGCGTATGTCTGACTCAGGTAAAGAAGCATATGGATCGTAGTTAAGAAAGGAAATTATGTGTTTGCTTGCATTATTGCAGTATTATCAGCTGAACTCGGGACAGGTGTTCTTCATAGAAAATGACCAACCAACTTTGGTCGGCTTACAGGATGCACGGGTGAAATTTGCCAAAGAAGTAAAGGCCAATCTGCAAAGCCGTTAGATTTTCTCCTTCAAACCTGCAGTAGAGCTACTGTTGATCGGGTATACCCATACCCATACCCGAAACTGGGTATTTTTGAGTAAAACTACCCGAAATTGGGTATACCCATACCCGGGTACTTTTTGAAATACCCATACCCGGGTATACCCGATTTTTTGAAAAATACCGGGTATTTGAATGGGTATTTTTTAGAAAAAAATCGCGCAAACACACGTGAATTTGGTGTCTGGTCGGGGAAAAATTTGATAGCCATAGGAACATCAGCGCCCAACATGGCTTTACACACCACCCATTTTGAAAATCGGTCTTCTCACTTTTTACTGCTACTTAAACCGGAAATTTGTACCCTGAATACCATTTAAATGCGGTTTACGAAGCAAATTTTCGAAATTTTCTCACACTGGCTGGAGCTTCCTTACCATGGTTGGTCAGGGAATTGTGGCTTTAGTCATGGAAAAGTCAGATAATTTTGCTATATGAAAGCCGCATGAACCCTGTAAATACCATTGTAAGGCTAGTAAATTTAGTTGGACTTTAATTAGAAGGTTACAACGTTTCTATGCACTTCGTCTTAATACTGGGACGTATTAATTAACAGCAAGCTGAAATTTTTATGGTGGGTGACCCAGAATCAGGAAGAACTATTAGAAATTATACTCCAGATTCGAGAAAGCTGATTGATTCATTTGACAATGTTAATCTACAAAAGTATTCGAAAATTCACAAGTGTTCTAGTAACTGTGAAGTAAAACTGCAACAGTTACTACTACATACATCAGCTTCACTGAGCACATAATAGTTGTCCAAAAAGCGGTTTAAAACCTATTTTTGCTAAACCAATCGAATTTTGGCATTTTTGAGGAATTTCGTGATTTTAATGAAAAATACCCGATTTATACCCGATACCCGGGTATTTTTAAAATACCTACCCATACCCATACCCGGGTATGGGTATTTTGAAAAATACCTACCCATACCCATACCCAATTCAGATTCGAATACCCATAGCAACAGTAAGTAGAGCGTGCTTGCATTTGTAATTGCGTGTGTTTGGCGGCTGTGTTTCAAAAGGGATACAGAATACTTTGTACATGTCTGGTTGCCGTCCCTACAGTTTATATGTGTTAATGAAAAGTTGTTTCAAGTTAATGAAAGTAAGAATTCCAACATGGCGTCGTTTCCGATACATTCTTTTTTATTGCAGGGTACGTATTTCAATGCGATAGAATCAGATTATTTCAACCTCAGTAGCGTACCCACCCGGGGAATGTAGGGTGGGTACTCCCCTTTGTGGCGGAGGTAGGAAGGAAAAATAGCAAAGATAAGAGAAAGTAATGAACTATGTACTAAAACTGTCTATTTTATTTTCAGAATGCCTTTAGAATGCGTTTTAGAAGGCTAAATTTTCAAAAATTTCTCGCCTGTTCAAACTACTAAAACTGTCGCTTTTTGTAAAGTTTACGCTTAGAATACCCTTTAAATGCCTTTTTGAGGGCTAATTTTGCAAAATTTTCGTGCCCTAGCCCAACCAGACAACTTTAAAATTTTACACCCCCTTGCAAAATCCTGGGTACGCTACTGTTCTACCTACACCATTATGCAAGCTACAGACGGTAAGCACGGGTCGATAATAGTGGGTATTTTTTCATCCCTACACAGTGGCATATCCAGGATTTTGCAAAATGGTCTAAAATTTTGAAAGTGCCTTGTGCTTTCATCATCTGAAGGGAAAGAAAATTTAGCAAAATTAGCCCTCAAAAACCTGTTCAAAAGGTATTCTGAAAATTATGACTGATGCCACAACTGAAGAGCGGCGGGCATCTCTTTCCTGTTGACCATTGCCCAAAATCCTTGTCTGATGTCCTTTTGTTTGGCCACAAAGAGGAGCAGATTAGAGATGGAGTTGAGACTGTTAATCAGCCAAACCCAGCCAGTGAATTTATAGTAGAATTGAGGATAAAAGTTGGCCGATATATACTGCACCATCTGAGGCAGCAACATAAAGCAGAAAGTCAGCAGACAGCTCACCCCTACCACTCTTGTGAAAGTTTGTTGCCATAGCAGTTGCGGGTTTTCTGCCTGACTTGGGGCTACAGTGTTGTTGAGGCTTTTCTTGTAAGCCAGCAACGCCAGCACATACACAAAAATGCTCAAACCAGCCAAAGCCAGTGATTGACGTTGATGCCAGCTGTAATCCAGAGGCAACAACGCTTCACTTGTCCAACATAATTTGGTGACCTTTTCACCGGACGGCCACACCCTCATCCCCATAATCACAAATTTGCCCAAGGACACGGTGGCAACTACCGTAAGCACAGAGTACGCGTAAGTACGAGTGAGACCCAGATAAAACAGAGGCCATTGAACGGCTAGAAATCGGTCCAAGGATATGACCAAGAGGAGCTGATTTTCAGCACTCATCGAAAGCAAATATGACACCTGTCCTAGCAACTGAAAGCAGCATTTGCGTGTTGTTGGTTGTTGATAGCTGTTATCTAGTACTACGGGAATACGGTAAATGCCTGTAATTGTTATAGGTACAAATGCCAAATATTAGGTGGAAACTGACGTACCTAAGGCAATGTTCGTAAGCCCAAAGCAGAATGCATCAGCAAAAGCTAATGCAGCCATCAAAATAAACTCCTTTCTATCCCGCAGCGCCTCGTGCCATACAACGGTGAGAAAAAGCAAAAGATTAAAGAGCAAAGCCACTACGCCTTGAATCAAGTACACCGAAAAGGTAGTAAGAAGATTAAGTTCTTCGCCGGTCAAATTGCTATTCGACATCTCTCTTGACAGTTTAGCTTCTCTAATGAATTATAACTTACGTTCGTCTTAATAATTATGCCTTCAGCAGTTTCTTAGCATCTCCATGACTACCAGTAGTGTACATACATACGTACTTATACTGTAGTTTTGTTGCCACTCATTTACTGGCTTTGGCTGGTGTAGAGTTTTAATGGCATAAATGACTTGACTTGACCAATGCGTTATATAAGATTTGACGGTTAGGAATGAAAAAATCCTAATGGCTAATGACAGTATTTTTTACTATTAATTCAATTTACTTTATTTCTACTGTAGCATTGATTCAGAATGATTGATATCGAACGATTTCAAATTTTGAAACCTTTACTTTACCTACACTTACTACGGTAGTAATAGTAAACTGCAGGTTGCCCCCCTCAGGCATTTTTGGAAGAATTTTGTATAGAAAATTATAATAAAGATATGTCTGGATTAGGTGTAAATGAGCTCAGATTTTAATGAAAAATAAGCAAAAACCTTGATTTTAGTAAAAAATCGGACTTTTTTGCTTACCACCCGCTCAGGAATTCACCCGCTTACCACAGGAATTCAAAATTCTACCCCGCCTCGGCCGAAATGCTAGCCCATGTGTGCCACCCACCCAACTGAAGCCGACTTTTTTTACTGACCCCACCAACCAAAATAGCCACGACCCCACAAACCGGCAGGCCCACCCCCAAATTTTCGGATGCTGTCCTCAACCTATTTTTGCGGCCCATGTATGGCAGTGGCGCATTCACGAGGGTGTTGGGTCGGTACACCCCATTTGCGGAGGAGGTAGGAAGAAAAAATGTGTCAAAAATAAGAGAAACGAATGAATTGCGTGCTAAAACTGTCTAGTTTATGATCAGAATGTCTTTTAAAATGCATTTTTGAAGGCTATTTTTCAAAATTTTCTTACACTGGCGACTTTAAAATTTTCATCTTCTGCAAAATTCTGGATACAATAACATGTATACAGTTCCACTGAAAAAATTCGCCTGCCAAATATAAAGCGCTTTAGTTTATTAGTTTTTCTAGGATTTTGGAGTTTCTAGGAGGTTTTTTGCGTATTTCTATGAGTGAACTGCATTTGAAACCTGGAAACCCCGGTTGCAGAATTACAATTTAAAATTTAGTTGTACATGTACTAAATTTCATTCTTTCTGTTTCTCACTATATCTATCTTATGCTGCAATGTGAAATTCAGCTTCCATAAGCTAAAAGTACATTTTAAATGGGGGGATTTTTGGACGTATTCTGAAAATTTTGGGGCTTTCTGGGGAAATTTTTTCTTTGATTTAGAGGTTTTTTAAATCTGCAGACCATGGCAACACTGATTTTTATTTCCACCACAACAACAGGGTCCACACCGAAGGCAGGGCACATCTGTGTAAGTGGGCCCTGGTTCCGAATGGAATAAATTTTAATACGTAATAATAATAATTGTTATTTTAGCATACAGTTTTGTAAATAGTTGCAGGATGCGTTTAGAGCGTTTTGACAGTACAATTACCGCTCCATTCCATTTCAGCGTTCCATTTCAGTGATTATCATCTCCCAAAATTTTTCAGTTTGACTTGCGGTGTGGCTTTTTTAAAAGCTACCTACTTCTTCAGTTTATTGCTTTTTGGGATCAGGTGTAGCTGAGGGGAATCAGGAACCGATCCCAAACAGAAATTAATGTTTTTAATGATCATAATTAATTATAAATGAATAAGTTTTATCGATAAATATCAATCATCGATTATTTTTTGGCAAAATTCCAAAATTTCCAAAATCGTCTAAAATGGTCGTGTTCGTAGAGTAAGATTCCTATGTTTGAACAGGTGCCTAAGTTTGAACACTGGAAGGGAAGGTCCCGGCCACTGTACTCCATTTCTGTAAGCGCTATAACCTTGATTCAAGGTTCGCAGGTGGTGTGGGGTCTTGGCTATTTGCTGCTCTGCTTTTGCGTAACAAAGATCAGTTGTAAGGGAATAGGAGCAGCTGAAACGGTGACTAGTCGAACACCTAATTTTTTAATTGTCTTGCGCTAAGCTCCCTATAAGTGTTACAGCATAGGCACCCGGCGGGACAATAGGTTTTCATATATGCTCTTTTCATCTGTGGCATCAGATTTTTTCTGCAACGCACCGCTTCGTCTGTATGAAATTGTACCTAAGGTGCCTAAGTTTGAACACCCCCTATATTTCTATATTTCTTGGCTCAAAGGTGACATATTACGCTAAACTGGTTTGTAAACTTGTTTTAGTGTCTTTCTAGTTCAAATAGTAGTGTAAAGATGCCAAAAGATCGTCAGTGGACTGAGCAGCAACTTCAAGAAGCGCTTGAGAAGCATAGAACAAGTAACACTACAACACAACAGAAGATACATGGTAGAAAGCCTAAATCTGGAGCTAGAGCTAGAATCTGACGAATCAGATGCTGAGGAGGGTGATAGCAACACCTGTTACTGTTGTAACTGTGAGTGGGATGACACTTCTCTTGCCCAGTCCTGGTACTATTGCATTGCGACAACAAAGTTCAATAAGGTAGCAAAATCGTCCAGTGCAGAAATTTCACCTGCTCTGATTGCGCTGACAGGCTTTACAAGGAGCAGTTCGGTGAGGACGACCCGTTTTTCTGCGAAGAACACATGAAAGATTAGTTGGGCGCTTAGTGATTACGTTCTTTCGTTTTGATGCCGCTTTCTGCTTATAAAGTGGTTGTTTTTTCGAAAACAACGTTGCAGCATATTTGTTGAGCTTTTTTTTAAACGTAGAAAGTGTTCATACTTTGAAACCCCATTTAAACGTTGAGCAAGGCATCAAACCGTTTAGTGTTCAAACTTAGGCACCGGGTCCCTAAGTTTGAACACTTACGGAGTTTTAAAAAAATATTCGTTCCTCCTTTCCCGATCATGGGATTTTTACCAAACCTTCAGTGCCTCTTCCAGTGATCATGTAGTTTTGTTTCCATAAGCAAAAAGCCAATCGCCCAATTCCTTGGTTTTTAACAACCACTTATATCGTTAACCCGTTCAAACTTAGGAATCTTACTCTATACATTTCAAAGCCCTTCGCCTGTCGAGGCTAATGATCACTACATCAGTACCTATTGTATAGGCACGCTCCGGCTCCTAGGGGCTGTTTTCCAAATATAAATATAGGGGCAAACAAAACTGACTTTTAGGGGTCCCTAGCAAAAATTGCAATTTTATCTAGCGTATTCAGTTGACAAGCCTAAGCCAAAGCCTAAGCAAAGCAAGAAAGTGATTAATTAATATGAATAGTGGAGGGACCCCTAAAAGTCAGTTAAGCCAAAATAGGTACCCATGTGGGACACACATCAGTAGCTATAGGGTACGTTCCGCAGTCGTATAGTCATAAGAAAGTTAATTAATTAATATACAGTCCATTTCTAACCTTCCCTGATTCCCCCCAGCTACACCTAACCCGTTTTTTGTTTATGTTTTATGGTTTTAGGTTCGGACACTAGAAGAGAAGGGATGGAAGACGTTGCGAGAAGTAGCACTAGTAGCAGCAGTCGAAGCTGGACGTACCAGCCGCCTTTTAAGCGTAGTCGTTCCAGTCCAACAACTCAGAGAGTGCCTGACTCTGCTGGAATAATGTCCGATGATGCCGTCAACATTGATGCGGATAGGGACAATCAGACTGAACCAGAGAAATGGGAACCGGAAGAGGATCAGCAAGTAGACGATTTTGATGAAGAGCAAGAGTTGGACCCGCTAACTGACGGAGAATCTGACGATGGAAATATTGTTAGTTTTTATCGTCTTTGGTGTGTGCCACGTAAAACTGGGCGTAGTTTCAACTATCACGGTTAGCTGTTGGTCCATGTGACAGCATACATGGGCCTGGGGGGTATCCTATCCCTTTGTCGGTTATCCCACCGAAAAACTTTTCGCTTTTTTGTAATAAAATAGGCGATTTTTTACTTCTTTTTTTTACCTCCAGGCAGGCTACCTCAAGCCCCCTCCGGATTATTCCGGCTGTGACAGCTGTACAATGTATGTACGTATGTACAGTGGCTTCTAGAAGATTGATCTTAGCCGTGACGTCGTCATACCCACCCTGCCCTTCCCGCACGAAACGCACGGTTCTACAAATTAACCACCAAGAAGCCTCACAACCTGACCACCAAGGCTGTTGAAAAATTAAACCTGCGTAGTTAGAAGACGACGTGCAGATTATGCAACTTTGTTTGCAACAAAATTTGCTTGTTGACAGGTGATCTTGAGTTTATGTATGGCTCAAGGAAAGCTGGGAGCTGCCGTCTACGACCAGGATACTGAGACAGTGCGCATTATGCAGGATGTTCACGAAGAGCCAAGCGATTTGCGGATCGTACGTTCACGTACGTTGCGTTGCTATGTAGTGTGTGTTGCGTATGAAGATGTTGCAGTAATTCGTCAAGTGGAGCCTCACTGGGTCCTTGCCACTTCCCGACAAGACGACCGCTTCTTGCAGGAATTAAAAAACTTTTGTGCGTCAATATTCTCAAATTATACTTAACGGCATATGTGATTGGTATTGGTACCATACCACGGTGTCCATACTGTACATGTAACAAGTCATCCGCCGATGGGGAGGGCGTTGGGGCCTGGCGCCGGCCGGGGGGTCTGAGATAAAATTCTAAGGAGGGAGTTGGGCACAAAAAAGCGCTCAAAAGTCGCAATTTTTCAACTAAAAATCGTAAAAAATCGCTAATTTGGGCTCAAATACATCTAAAAAGTGCCGTTTAACAGGCGATTTTAGCAATTTTGGTGTCTGATTACTTGCCAAAAAAATCGGGAGGGGTCGGAAAAATCGTCTGGGTGGGGGTCCCAATCGGGGGGTCTGACCTAAGTCGGGTTGGGGCAGACCCCGGATCCCCTGTTACTTTTATAATGATGTCGCTGTACGTAGAAGAGAAATCGGTGGTTGCAGGTAAATGGGAGTCTGCAGCTGTGACTGCTGACTCGGATGAAGACGGCTCGTCTGACAGCAACGAAGACGCCGATTGGACAAGATCTGCCGCTGTGCTGCACCTGATGCCCAATTCAGCATTTGGTCTTGCTACCAGTAGTGGTCTTGCTGTTCCTTTGAGCGCAGATTTACAGATTATTCTGACGCCAAAGTTCGACTCGAACGCTTGCTTGGGGATGAGGATCAGTCGGATAAGGAAAATCGATTGCGCATGGCATTTCAACTGAATCTCGATTGCGTCTGTATGGTAAGTCTTAAATAACGTGGTTTACCAAAAATCCCGACGTCCTTTGAAGAATGAACGAAATATGGGATTTGGTCTAGCACGGAGCCTGGTGCAGCTCGTGTTATCGTTAGCGTAACTATTGACCACTGTGTTTGCAGATTCGGTCTTTCGGTGCATTACTCCGCTATATGGACGCTAAACGAGTAGGTGTGGAACTGGAGGAATACAGAACTAAAACACCCATTACCAGAATTCAAACGTTTACAGTGTAAGATTTTATGAACTTGGTTGCTTAGCATTTGCAATTAGGGTGTATCATAAATGTAACGGGGCCATACATTGTCCGGCGGGTCTGGGCTTTGTCCACCCTCCAACTTGGGTTCGACCCCCACCCACCTGAAGCCGACTTTTGTTCCTGACCCACCCACCAAAATGGCCGCGACCCCCAAAACCTGAGGGCCGACCCCCAAATTTTCAGATTTTGACTACGCACCCCAACCCATTTTTCCGGCCCATGTATGAACCGGTTATCCGCCGATGGGAGGAGGGGTTTGAAGGTCTGGCGCCGACCGGGTGGTCTGAGACCAAATATTCTAGGGGAGAGGTTGGGTACTAAAAGCGCTCAAAAATCGCTGTTTTGGGTTAAAAATCGTAAAAAATCGCTTATTTGGGCTCAAATGAAGCAAAAAAGTACTGTTTTGCACAATTTAGTGTTTGAAATTACTAAAATTTGCTGGAAGTTTCTTGCCGGACAAATCGGAGGGGGTCGGAAAAACCGTCTCGGCGGGTGGGGGTTCCCGATTGGGGGTTTGGCCTAAGTCCGGTGGGTGCAACCCCCCGGACCCTCTGAAACGTGGGCCGGAAAAATCCGGAGGGGGGTAGGGGGGGTTGGAGACCTCGGGGGGGGCCGAAAAAGGACAAAAACGCCTATTTTGCCTTAAATAAGCGAAAATTTCCTCCCTCCGGGAGGGGGGGGTGGATGGGGGAGGGGGGTATGGCCGGCCGAGGGGGAGGGGTATACCCCCTTACTACCCCCGGCCCATGTATGGAGTTAGTACGTACGCGTACGTATATAATTTTACGTCACTTTGTACAGTACGTACAATGTTCGTGGATAAGGAAAAAAGGGTCTTAACATGACCCTGAGCTACATATGTAGTTGCTTAAGACGACCGTGCTTGGAATATTTTGGCTGAAGTTGTATACAAAAATATGCTACAATTTATAACAAAGAAGTCTCTAAACTGGTTTTTGCTTAAAAATTGAACTTTCGGTTACCGTCGACTCAACTCGCGTACAAGCGTCGAACCAAGTCGCATATACGTATGACAGGGTTTTCGTGGAAATGAGAGAGATCAGCGAAAAGTCAGGGAGTTTCGTGTCTGGTCAGGGAAAAATTTAGTCGTTGCTGCATAAAAAGTGGTTGCGTTTATACTCCGAACAATTTTTGAATGTGTTCTTGAAAGCTAGTTTTTCAAATATTTTTCGCCCTGGTTTGGCAGCAGCGACCCATCCAGGCCTCTTACAACTATTAAAATTGATAATAATGTGTTCACAACAGCTTTTTGTATGCGTTCTTAAGCTAAGCTTTCCAACTTGCCCTGTTTGTTCCACAGCCCAGCCTGACTTTTTCAAGAATTTTACCTTCGTTTAGAAATTTAAGGGTGCACCACTGTTATGTTTGATTTGTTGTATCTGCTTGGAAATCACTAAAATTAAATGGAAATCTGTTTTGTTGTTTTTTGGTTTGCCATTGAAAAGTCAAGGAATTCTCTAATTTTGGTAAAAGTCAGGGAAGTTGGAAATTCCGGATCTGTATGAAATTCGAACCGTCTGTTAACTATGTGGTGTATATTTATGTTTCAGCGAAGAAATGGTCGAAATTGACGAAAACACATTTACGTAAGTTTTCAGTTTATGAAAATTTTTGTGGAATTTAGATTTTGTGTTTCAGTTACGTCTGTCTGTAGCATTATTTTTTCACTGTCAAAATGGAACAAAACAAAAAATAAACAATACAAAACAAACTTCGCAACTTCTGAAATTCAGTTTGGTTTGAAAGCTCTTTCTGAAAGGAGTGCTATCTCCTTACAGTATTTATGTACCGATATTGGGCTTTAAGTAACGTGTTCTACTCTTTATTTGATCCTGCCCTGCCAAGAATGTATCCTCCTTAGGGCCTTGCAAATATTTCACCTTGAGTTTCATCCTTCCGTGTACAAGGCCGGCAGAGCAGGCAGCTACAAAGAAGGTCTTAGCTTGCTCGGAATCTGCAACCGGTGTTCTTCCACTCCCGGACGCGCCGAAATTCGGTTTGGTCTTTTCATTCTTACTTCAGATTGGTTGATTAGTGGCTTGATGAGTGTTTCAGTCGTTGGTTCCAACGTCCCATTGTCAATCGCGACCTGCTGAAGAAGCGACAAGAGGCCATTTCCTTCTTTCTGCAAGACTGCAACCATGACCTCAGCACTGCAATACAGCGTGCTCTTCGCAATGTCAAAAATATCAGTGTTCGTTTTCAGTCGGTTTAAGTTTATTCAATAAGTCCGAACAGAACAATAACAGATCAAGGGGACGCTGGGCCACTCGACCGGCTAGTGCTCGCCCCCTATTTAACAATTTTAACAGCCAACAGCTAAGGTTAACAGCTTTTACAATTCTTCTTTGTTTGTAGGGAATATTGAAGCGTGTAAAGACCTCGCAGACTTCCGTAGGCGATTGGCAAGCGTTGTATAGGGTATGTGAATACTTGCGGCGTAGTAGCGTCTGTATGGTCTTTGTTGCAGACCATCTATTACATAATGTTTATTGCCAGTCTATTGAAGTCTCGTCAGTGCAGATGCGTACTCGTTCAGGAGGTAGGTTCTGTCTGGGCTATTACTGCAGTAGTTGCAGCTGTGATTAGGTCAAGATTGGATTGTACAAGATTATGTAGATTGCAACAAAGCTGTTCTAAAATCTTTGACCAGTTTCAGATTTGCGATAATTTTCACGACGACGTTGCACAAACTGCTATGCTTCTGAATGAGCTGGTGCGTACGTACATTGTAACGACAGTGAGCTGCTGTATCTGCGACAAACAGATCAATTTCAGATCGATTTAGACCAAATGTCTGAAGAGAATCGATTTATCGTGAGAATGGGAATTGATGCTGAGCTTGACGAAAGTGCGTTTTTATTATTATCTCAGTGTTACTGTCATGCATGGGCCGGGGTCGGGGAGTAATGGGGGTTTACCCCCTGGTCGGCCCACACTCCCTCGGCCGGCCATACCCCCTCCCGGAGGGAGAAAATTTTCGCTTATTTAAGGCAAAATAGGCGTTTTCTGGACTTTTTTGGAAACCCCCCGCCCGAGGTCTATAGACACCCCTCCGGATTTTTCCGGCCCGTGTATGGTTACTGTAGCAGAACCATTCATGAAAAAGTCTCCGTAGCAGGATTCACCCCTGCCTGTCTGTGTTTGGCGAATTTCACGGAAAATTTGAATGGTTTTGTACATTCGAAGGCGCATTTCTCACGAATGTCGGGTCGAAGCCACAAATGCTTTATACCAAGCGCAAGCCGTAGCAAATCGATATCGCTACAAAATTATGAAATTAGAAAAACTGCGTAGGGAGGTGGTTCCAGTCGAGCTAGGGCCGGCCAAATGTATCTCAGGAGCTACGGCAGCTACATATGTATATACTGTAGGCGCGTACTCTGTAAACTTACATAGCTATTTCCATACTCTCTAATCACTGTAAATGTCAGCTGTCTAGTCTTATTTTGAAAAATCGGCTGTACATACCGAGGCTTCAGTGTTTAATGGATTGACTCTTCAGATAGCGGCAGTGGTACCAAGGAGTTACGTCCAGAGACTGTTTGATACATTGTCAGCTCTTAAAAAAATTCTTTTTCTTGTAGAGAAGAAGAACTACCGTGAACTTCCGGCCCGACTGACCCAGACTGCACGAACTGAGTTTGAAAAGTATCAAGATTGGATTCCTGAATGTTCGGTCATCTATTTGCCTATGGTAGTGTTTGCGTCTGGGGTTCAGTGACAGTGTGCAGCTGTCTGATGTAGTGGGAGTGTGCAAATGTTTCAGCTGGGCTACTTGCTGTCGGTGCCGAAGGACCCGAGTTGGAAGACGGTGCAGGATTTCGAGCAGATTCCTACGTTGGAGTTCGTCTTTCTGACCGGCCAAACGGCTTACTACAAAAACGAAGCCATGCGCAGTTTGGACGATGAGCTCGGCGACCTGAAGTTTCAAATAATCGACCTGGAAACGTCGATGATGTTGCGCCTCCAGCAGATCGTCAGCGAACGTGCCGCCGAATTGAACAGAGCCGTTCGGAATGCTGCCACACTAGATTGGTGCTGTTTTTCCTCTTTTGGTGCTGGTCTCAGGGTGTCCTACTGTATGTACCTATGCATTTGTGGGTGCAGCTTGATTTCGTTGGCATTGGCAGCACACGAGCACAACTGGGTTCGTCCAGAGTTAGTCGAGGAAGCAACAATTGACGTTCAAGCAGGTCGCCATCCGTTGGTCGAAATGTGTACTGGAAGTTTCGTACCGAATCCTGTAGAAAGTGGCGGTAATTACGCAAAACTCAAGCTTCTGACAGGACCTAACGCTTCTGGGAAGAGCATTTATGCTAAGCAGGTGCTTGTAAATTGTGGTTATTCTTTGGTGTTTTCAGCGCTTTCTATTCCAATCCAGGAAGCCGCGGCAGCCGCTGCCTGTCGAATTTTTCGCGTGTTTGCTGGCAGATATTTTCCACTTTTAGAGTTAGTGCTGCAAAAATTGTACGTATGTACGTACGTACTGCTATGTTTATTTATCGTATGAAGAATTATTGATCGCAGTCACGTTTTATTTAGGTGGGCATAATCGTCTTTTTGGCTCACGTTGGCAGCTTTGTACCTGCTGCCAAGGCTCGCATCGGTCCGGTAGATCGAATATTCAGTCGTGTTCATACGTTAGACTCTGTGCTTGATGGACTCTCCACCTTCGCAAGAGATATGCAGCAAGTAGCTACTATAGTGCAGTTATGTTTATGCAGCAGATGGCATTGTAGATGGCGGTTGCACTGCGCAGAGCCTCGGGAAGCTCCTTGGTGATAATCGACGAATTTGGAAAAGGGACTATGATGGTACAAGTTTTTCTGACAAACCGAAAACAGTTTCTTCTTCATAGGAGGTGGGTCTATCGCTACTGACCTCTTGCTTGGAGTATTGGGTAGCCAAGGGCGCAGCGAACTGTCCGCATTTAGTGGTTAGTTCCCATCTACACACATTGCTCACTCTTTTACCCAAGTCTCCACTTATCACGTATCAGGTACTTGGTGTAATTCAGTTGGTGCGGTGCGTTGGAATTAGCCTGACTGCAGACTATGGAGGTGGTGCGCGTCGGCAGTCAGCTGTCGTTCCTGTACAGACTGGTGGACGGCACCATCGACTGCTCGTACGCAGCCTACACAGCACTGGAGGCTGGACTGGCTGAATCGATTGTGGAACGAGGCTATGAAGTGAGAAATCAGTCAGCTTCTCGCTTTCAAGTCTATTTGGTTGCAGATCTACAATTGTCTGAAGACCGGCGACCAAGTAGTGCGTGACGATTGTTCAGAGCAGGAAAATGAGAAGTACCTAATTCCACTTTAGCTTGCTGTTGGTGCTGAACCTGTTTTACAGACTGACCGCGCTGTGCGACAACTTCTTGGCCTGCGACTTGGAGAACAATTGCCAAGAGTTCGTAGCTATGGCGCAGACCCTAGTACTGGACGAAAAAGACGACCGGGATTCACTGCGAACTCCTGCGCAATCCACTCAAAATTCGCGATCTCAACTTCGCTCCAAAACTTTGTCCGGCGGTCGGCTCTCTACGTCAAGCGATTCAGTGTAACTGCTCTCAAGCTAAATATGCACTAGGCTTTCGGCTGAGCGGGGAATAGATCTTGGGGATGAAGGATGTCAGCTTAATTCCGAAAAAGAACAAAAATTTATTCTTATTTTTGTCGAGGTGGCCACGGACAGGCGTAAACTTTTTAAAAGTTGGTTTTGAGAGGACGTACTGTACCTCTTAGCCGTCTAGATTATGTCTGCCCAGCGTACGTACAGGGCGTTTCACTCGCGTTCTACGTATTTTACGTACTACTAAAAAGCAGCTTGCTTAAGTTGTTTCATTTGTACGAGGCGGCTTTATTTGTCTCACGCAGATTTTCAAAATGCTCCCCGTCTAAATTGGGCTTCAAAATTGAAGAGACTTTTTCCATTCTAACAAAATAAACCGGACGGGAATTGATTAGCTAACAAGCGAGTTATGACCGTTTAACTGCGTCACTCGGCTTGACATCTTTTCTTTGCAAACACTTGACCAGATTTTTGTTTTGCAAATTTCTTTGACATAGGGCAAGACTTTGTCTACCTTATATGTCTCAAGTAATCCAGAAAATAGGCTAACAAAAACAGCCCTATATTCTGGACCACCTTCAACCCTCCGATCAGTATTGGTCATACAAAGAGGGACATTGAATATAACAAATAAACAGAAAGGCATCAAACCAGTATGGCCGATGTACTTGATCGGTTTGTCACTCGTGATCGCCTGCACCGATTTTGACGGCACCGTTGTCATTCTGATGGGAAAGGGATTTTCTTTCAGACTCTTTGTCTCAGAACAGCGTCTAACACCTTCATAAACAGAAAAAACATCTCGGTAACTGGAACAACAACTAAAACTCAATAACAGAGTACTACGTACGTACGTACATGTACATGTCAGGTCCGGCCCGGAGGAGAGGGTGGGGTAAGGTATTGGTTGCTCGGTGCGAGTTCCGGAGGGGGGTTCGACCAGGAAGTGGGCTCAAAAAGTTTATGAAGCTCCAAAACACCTGGAATTGCGTTTTTACCACGTTTTTTAATTGTAAGGCTAAAAATGGCAATTTTAGGCAGCCAAACAGCGTTTAAGTGCTAAAAACAAGTATAAAAGGGCTTCTAACATTTGTCTAAAATATCAGCAGCGGAAAGGCCAAATTTGCCCTTTTAAGCGGATTTTAAGTTAAAAAATCAGTGATTTCTGAGACATTTTGTTAGAACTTGAGCCGCTACTATGTAGCATTTCTAAAATTTTTCAAAGATTTTGAAATCCAATTTAGTGCTGCTCCGAAACCCTGTCTAGGGCCTATGAATCCCTAACTCAGGATTTCAGAATAAAAGTGCAGAAACAAAAATTAGGGTTTAAAATCCTATTTAGGCCTTAGAAACCCAAATTAGGCTTTCAGAACCTAATTAGGGCTCCGAAACCCTATTTACTGCCTATGAAACGCTAATTAGAGTTCCTACCTAAACAATGTTAGGGTTTCTGAATCCCTAATCAAGGCTTCTGGAACCATGTTTACGGGTTTAGAAACCCAAAATAAGGTTTCAAAAAATTCCCGTGTCAAATCGAACTCAGGGAGAATTTTCTCCAAAAGTCGGGTCTGGGGGAAAGATGGTACATGTAACAGGGGGCTGGAAGTCAGCCCTCCCACCGACTTGGGCCTCAGATCGGGAGAAACGTTGTCCCTGAGACGAATTTTCCACCGCCCCTATTCTATCTGCCAATGGATGGAGCAATTTTTGCAATTTCACCATTTAGCCCAAGAATTGAAATTCTTCGGCGTTTTTAGTGCTCTACCCTGCCCCCCCGGATTTATTCGAACTCTGCTCAACAATAGCCACGAAGCCGGTTCAGATAACTTTACTACCTGGCTCGTCATTTTTATGTCTACGCTGGAATATACAGGCCAAACTTTGGCAAAACACAACTGTCATACTTGTTATTAAATGGTCAAAATTTGAACGAATTTCACTGACAGATACTTTAAATAAATGAGAACGAACGAAATGAAGTAAACTCGAATATACGATTTACGCGTTTTTCCGATTTTGTACCATATTTATTTATTGACTGTACGCGATAATTCAGAGCAGATTCACCTACTATTGATTAGCAGAGACGCAGAACTACTAAACGACTATAAAGAAGCAACGCAAGCACTATCAGCATAGTGCTTCTCAGTATGCAGAATTCGTTTTCATTCGATACCCCTAATTTTAGCGACCTCGCCAACTTCAACGAAATTTAGGGGATGCTTAACGAACAAGCGGCGGTTAAGCACAGTCATTTCAGTAAGAGCAATATATAATCTAAAATTTGAGCCGTGGTACCTTTTTCATTTCTTCTCCGTTTTAAGATAAAACTTTAGTTTCCCGAAAAAATGCCAATGCCCATGCTAACTGTTAAATTTCAATCAAATTTAGGGGATCTTTTGGCTTCACGATTCCACAAAAAAAATGGCTAAAGAAAGCTAATCGGTAGTTATTACATTCTGCCGGTGGTACATTGTACCTTTTGAGACTTTCATATTTATTTTTCACTTTGCTGATTTTTCACGCATTTTAGTCAAAAAGCGCCCGGAGCTTAGGGTATACGAAGGCAATTTTCATGAATAGTTATGCTAAAATAATCAAAACAAATAACCAAGACAAAAGAACCCTCTCTCCAAACCGCATTTTAAAAAAATTATTTTGAAACCAGCGTGGTGAAAACGCGCGAAGAAAATTAGTCACGCGGTGAGGCGTCAAATCGGTCGTCGCTGCCGGTCCCTACTTTAAACTTATATTATGATTAATTAAGAAAGTTGTTTTCAGGAAGAAGATGGAATCTTGATCTGTGATGTGAGCTGTTTTGTTGGCTGTTTCCGTTTCTGTCTTACCAGTTAAAAATTCTATTGATTCAAAGCGTTGCTATCACAACAGGATGAAAAAACCAGCGTTTCGTTATTTGGAATGAATCTCGTGCATCTACACAGAAAACGTACAATTTCATGTATACTACACACAAGCAGCTGAACCGAGCAATTACGGACTCGAGTGTTTGGGATGCTGCTTGCAACGGCCTATGTGCAATCTTCTGCGGATCATTAGACAGTGACAGTCTCGCTGCTGACGTGTTCAAATCCGTTGTCTTCGTGATTGCTGTCAGCAGCTTCTGGCATGTGCTCGGCCATGCATCTGTCAACAAAGCCAGTAACGGCTTTTCTGTATTCGTCAGGGTGATGTCTGCCGTGCTCGCAATGAGGGGAGTCGTCCCACAGCAGGTCGACCGTATGCGCGCCGGCCGCCCGTTGTATGCCGATGAAGCGTTCGATGCTTTGGTACGAACAGATTACATCGGCTTTGGAGAAGAGATATAGTTGGTTGGGGGGCATCCTCTGAGTGAGCATCAAGTCGTAATGGGACACTTGCGCCGCTGCCTTTGGGGTAAACCAGCTCCTGAACCAGGCCCACGCTCGAGTCAGACTGATCCACAGCCACAAACCGTAAACCATCAGTCGATGCTTTACGTAACCGTGAGAGGACGCAGGCCACAACGCAAAGCTCACAGCCTGTGCACTTTGGTACGCTGTTGTTTTGGCAGGCGCACTGAAAACAACACTTCATTCGGTCATCACGTGCTTGTGACACCTCATCCTGTAAACGGAGGGCGGCTGAGGGCATCGAGTCACATTTCGGCAGCGGGAATTGAGTACCAAAAATGCGTCAAAAATCGTTATATTGTGCCAAAAATGGGTGAACGTGCCTGTTTCCACTCAAAATGCGAACAAATGAAACTGAACTTGTAAATAATGCTTACAGAAAAAATTGGAGGGGGTGAAAAATGGTCTCGGCCGCCTTTCGATCTGGCCCTCTCACCATTATGGGAACCCCAAACCTCTGATGACAATTTTGACAACTTCCTTGGAGAAATCGCCAAACCCACCTCCTTTTTTTGACAAAAATACCGCTTTGATTACAGATTCGAACCTTTTTTAATTGGTCGGTCGCCGGTCAGCCCAATACCCCTCTACTTTTAACGTCCAAGTGTGCCAGTTGCTTGTCGAATCAGCCGTTAGATCAGAGCAATGCAAATGAGAAAGAAGGTATATAGCACAAGGTAAAATGAGAGGTGTAGTGCCTTTACAGTCATTATAAACTACTATAATTAGCACACATGTAACAGGTCATCCGCCGATGGGGGAAAGGGTTTGAGGGGGTCTGGCGCCGGCCGGGGGCTCTGAGCCCAAATTCTAAGGGAGAGGGGTTGGGTACTAAAAAACGCTAAAAATCGCAAATCCCAAATTTGGAATAAAAATCGTCCAAAATCGCTAAGTTGGGCTCAAATACAGCTAAAAGTGCTGTTTGTGTCTGAAATTATAAAGATTTGAAAAATCTGCTGAAAAAATTACTTGCCAGAAAATCGAAGCCGGGGTCGGGGATCTGGCGCTGGCCTAAGTCGGGTGGGGGCAGAGCACGGACCCTGTTACATACACGTATGATAATTAGCAAAAGAACAGAACCTGTCGAAGGCAACACCGCAGATGTTATTTCTGATGTGATCAGCTTTAAGGGAATCGAGAAGCTCTATCAGTCGGGAGTACAGCCAGCAACCGTTGCCACTGAAGTTGTGAAAAAGGAGTGGATGGCCGACGAAGTCGTACTCTTCGAACAATTCATACAGACTCTGCGCTATCCGACCCATCACTTTGCTTCGCATCACAGGTGCCGTGTATCGTACTGTGATGCACCTTAAACATCTGGCAGTGGTTTTGACAGAAGCAGTTTGCTTGGCAAACAGTGTATACCCGTAATTTTCATACATAGCGCTGTATTTGGCAAGATACTTGTCTCTGCATCCGGCCCAGCCGAATAGGAAGACCAGAGGCGCTTTTGGTCTCCATTTGGCCGCTACCACAGGTTTAGGAAACGTTATGCTGTAGTCAACACTAAAGTCCTCGGACATGTCCATTCAGTCAGATCAAGCCAAACAAAGACCGTGAAAGTAACTGTTCGCGTCACAAGTGGTTTCTGTCTGCCGTTTCTCTTCTGTTCTTCTTGTATTTATGGAAAGGAAAGCTAAAATTTATGGAGTGACTACTTGCCTCGGGGGTCGTTTACCCATGAGAGGCTGACGCTTAAAATTGCCTTATATTCCGGCATTACGTGTACGTCTAGTCTCGATTTGAAGCCGTCGGGCTTACATTTTCTCTATTTCACTTAGATGAACGTTTAGATTAAAGATGGCAGCTACCGTTTAAGTTACGGTTTTCCAATTTTTCAAATGCTATATGGCAACAGTGACCTTTCAGATCTTATTTAGAGTTTATAAGGGTGTAGCACTTATCGACTCGATCTTTTATGAATATCGATCATCAGTCAAGTGATATGACAGCATCCTAAGTTTATTTAAACGCTTTAGTTTATTATTTTCAACAAAAACCCACCCAATGATGGCTTCTATGTAACGAAGACTATATGTACATGTACATAGTTGTAGATCATCAATAAAGAAAACTAAGAACATAATTATTAATATGTTACCGTATACAGATGTTGTTTGAATAAAAACGTCATTTTACATGGAATTGAACGCTAAAATTTGGGCACTAACTCTTCAAAAGAATTGCAGGCTGCTATTTATAAACTTGTTTACCTGACCTTAAGCCTAAGCCTGAACGTAAACATAACCTTGAAACTGAGGACTAAAGTTAGGGTGGTCGGCGCTCGGCGGATGCGGGGAATGGTCCGCGTACAGAAATCGAGGCGTCCAAATGTGCCCCAAACTTTGCAAACAGAATTTAAACTACGGACCCTGTGTGGGGTCCCGAATCCACAAACCGCTGTTTCCGTACCAGGCTGGGGTCCCGAATTCGTTGGGGATCCGATTCAGTATTACCTTTTTTGGCTCCTTTTCAAGACAAACCCTAATCTGAACGAGCGTGCGAGCCTCACCACACCGTAACCAAGGCGGCGCCTCAACTGTCCGGGCGAGCACCAAATTCAAATCGTTTAAGCACTGGCACCCTGCTTCAAGTCCCATGCAGGCCTGCCTGCCACTCATTGCCTCAGAGAGATTGTTCATCACTTTGATCATCCAGCCGCTACTCGCAGTTCGCGCACCACTGATCTTCAGCGAAGTCCTATAGCTGTGGAAATAAGTGAAACTGACGATTTTCCTTTAGATTGCACCGATTTCAAATCTTTAAGGTATGATAGTTCTTCAATGTGCTTTTTTGCTAGCACTCACATCTCGTTTGCCAAACTACCATTCGTAATTCGAAAATACTATCCCGAGAATCTGCCGATTCGGTTGTGAAAATCAGTTATCTGACTATTTTCCTACAGTTTGCAACGATTTCAACTCTTGTAGCTGCTGCGGTACTTTCCCGATGCGGTCTGGGCTTTCACTCACACATGTTCTGGGCAACTCCGATTCGCTAAGCCGATATATCATCTGAGAATCGGCCGATTCGGTTGCGGCAATCAGTAAAACTGATGATTTCCCTTCAGAATACCCATAAGCCTCCGATACAGTCTGCACTGTATTTTCAGGGTGTTTTTTAAGCCCTGTGTTTTTCGGGTCGGTTTAATTCCCTCCCCCCTAGAATGTGCACCCCCTTAAAATTTGCACCCTGTATTTTTCAGAATCTTATTTGCCGCTGCCTAAATTTTTTACCTCCTAATTTTTTCGGTCCGAATTTTTTTGCTCCCTGTATTTTGGAGGTGCTTTATTTGTCCCCCCCTACAGAATTTCAACCCTTCTAAAATTTTTGCCGCCTAAAATCTTTTATTGTGGGATTTTTTACGTCATATGTTTTTCGGTCTGGTTTTTTGTTCACCCTAAAGTTTTTAAACACAAAAAAGCCAGGGTGAAAAGTAAATGCACCCCAAAAAAATTGAGAACGCAAATTTCAAAGGAAGAAAAATGTTTATGGGGTAAAAAGTTTAAGGGATTCAAATTTTGAGGGGGCAAGGAAAGCACCACGAAAGACGTAAGGCTAAGTTGTCTAAGGGGTGCTGGATATGCTAAACTGCGCTAGAACACTAGCTGAGCGTCAAACCTGCGCGCCGTACACGCCATAATTATTCCAACCTCCCGTGTCGCATTTAGCAACTATTCTGATTATTGCGGTGCCAGTGAAATGTGTATATGCACATTAGCAAAGCATAACGCATCGCTTAATACATTGTTTCTTGTGTTTCTTCATTGACTAAGAATGTATATCAGACAGAATAGTGTAAATAGTCTCTTTCAGCAGCAGTCTTAAACATTGCGGATTTAGATCAGCGTTCAAGTTCATTCAGTGTTAAGTAGGGCGAGTGTTAAGTTGTGTTCAAAACTGAAAGTTTGAGCTTTTTGAAGGCCTTCTGCTTACCATACATGTAACAGGTCATCCGCCGACCGGGGGAGTCTGGGTGAGGAAGGTATGGTACTAAAAACGTACAAGAATCGCAAAAAATTGCTAGTTTGGGTTCAACTCAGCTAAAAAGTGCTGTTTTACAGACGATTTTAGCATCTTTGGCGTCTGAAACAATAAAAATATCGTTTGCCAGAAAAATCGGAGGGGTTAAAAAAAGGAAAAATCGTCTCGGGTATCCCGATCGGGGTGTCTGTCTGGCCTAAGTTCGGTGGGGGCAAGGCAAACCCCCGCACACCGGTGCTAGGTCTATACTTACTTACAGCAGGGCCTGCGCACGTCGACCATCAGTAGACTACCTGCTGCGCCCAACAGGATACGTTGTAAACAGCAGCTAATTTGTTATTTCGTTGGCAAAGACACGTAAAACGCCATTCCTTAATCAGACTACAGAATATTACAGTTTATTAACGATACATCAATTCAACAAGAACGCACATACATACCCGATCGATCAAGAAGTTTTTGGCATAAATATGCACAGAAGTACCCTGCCACCCTGCTACTGGACACTAATTTGTTTGTTTTCGTACAATGTATGTGTGCATATATTTCGGCGCCCGTGCTAATCCATTCTTTATTATTAATTGCATTGTCGTGTAAGGACTCTTTGTTTAAGCCATTCCAAGTGCGCGGTTGTATGGCGGCCGCCAGCGTCTTTTTGTTGTTTGTGAGCCATCTTGTAGCGTTGTGTATATCGTATATGCGAGGTTAATTGCCAGTCACATCCCTGCTGCCGTATTGGTTTGGATAAACAGTGTTGTAATCCCAGTGGCAAATGCGTAATTCTGGTGTTCACTCCTCCGCCAGCGTTCAGCGAGTGCGTAAGACTGCCTTTTATTAATTCTCGCTCACTACGTTATCACTTCGTTCGCTAGTAATTGCCGACGTTCTTCCGGCACTCTCCTTGGTTCGGCCAAGTGTCTTTTATCAGTTGGTGACCTCCCATAGCGGACGCCACTGATCCCTTTTTCTTCTTTTTCGCCGTGTTCTGTAATCCGGCGTGTCTGTAATTAATTCGTGATTCTTTTACGTACCGTGCTAACAGCCCGGTACCTCCTACGACTCACTTACCGTCATTGCCTGGTTGTATTAACAGCCCGGCCTCTCTACTCCATCCTGCCTGGTTGTATGGACAGCCCGGCTATTCAACGTCTTCTTGCCTGGCGATTCTTAACAGCCCGGCACCATCTACTCATTCCTGCCTGGTTGTACTATTAACAGCCCGGCCAAATCTACAATTCAAGCCATCACAGCTCCACCATCACCTCCGTATCGTCGGCGTCGGATTCAGTCCAGCTGACCTGAAAAGTGGCGCAGTGCAAATACAACAAGTGGAATGTCCTCCAGTGGAATGAAAGTGGAAATTCTTTGGGAATAGCACAACAATAATACCCGGGACCGAAACACAGTACAGTACTTAGGCACGCACAGCCATATAACAACATTACTAATTATTTTCCTTGGCATGGCACCGGGATACAACAAACAAGAGCCACACATGAAACGCTCTTCCGTCAAATAGACTAGTAATAAAGTACAGGCATGGACGACTAAAAACTACTGGACACGAATCGACCCCAACGCTAGGGCCCGACCGGGTATCCGGATCCGGATCCGGCCGGATATGGCCATATCCGGATCCGGAACCGGATCCGGATATTACCTGCCGGATATGCCGGATATCAGTCACAGATGAGAAAACGTGATTTTTTACATATTTTGAACATAAATATTGCATTCGACCGAATTCTTGTTAGAAATTTCTTGAGGCGATTTTAATCCATGACCCCAGTAGTTAGTATAACCCTGATTTCTGTGCAAAGGATAACACCCTCATTTTTGACAATGCTAATTTTTCACCTTGACTGAAAGTAAAAATCCGCCAGATTTTAACCGGTTTTGTGAAAAAGCTGAGCTCTTCAGGTTCTTAAGTCCATATAAAGATTGGTTAACTTGCAAAATTTGGCAAAGATCCGATGAAGGGTTCTTGAAATATTTACATTAAAAATTGGCATCTGAAAATTCGTGTCAGTTCATTTCGGAAAGGGATAACTCCAAGCTACAGAAGGCGAGCAGGCTAGGACTTGGCCAAAACAAACTCAACAAAATAATACTAATGTGATACAATGAACATCACAAAACAGCCAAGCAGACTGGATTTCTATGTTTAGGATAGTCGCCTTGTTTTTGCTAATTTTTCATTTAATTAAAAATAAAAAATCTAAAATAAAAAAACGAACTTTTATTGAGGCAAGTTTATACTGTAAATCTGTACTTTACAGAGATCAAAGCGTCTCTTTTCAGTTGCAGAATGGAGATGCATGGCTTGAGACTCTAAACTCAACTCGCAAAGAATGGAAATCTCAACTGAGATTTTTCAAATTCATAATTTTTAGTTTGTAAAACTAGGACAGGTCTACCAAAAGGTCGGCTAAGTATACCACATTAGAGAGAACAAATTTGAACATGCAAACAATAATTTATTTAGCCAAAAGTCTGTGATATCAACCATTTTTATCTAAAAATTACGAAATGAGCTGAACTTTCATGCCAAACTGTGTTTCCCCTTCTGTTTTTTTTTCAGATGAGGTCTGTATCTGTAAAATAGGCCTAATAAATGCTAAAGATTGCATAGACATTCCGACCAAACTCGAAAATGCTTGGAAAGCGTCCAGTTATCAATTTCTAGCCGCGGTGATAAAATATGCAAATATGCAAAAAATATGTACATTTCTCATTTTTGCATGTATATGATATATGCAATATCACATGCATCGCAAAAACCCGATATTATCCAACCATAGTTTAACTACAATTATTAGATGTTGTTTTGGATCAACTGTTATCCACTTCGAAAAGACCGGACACACATGTGTGTCAGTTCCGGAAAAGGAAACCTGGTTTCCTGAAAAGGAAACGTGGTTTCCTGAAAAGGAAACCTGGTTTCCGTAAAACGATCCAAATTCGGGTTTTTCGGTCTTTTCGAAGTGGTTATAGAACAAAGAAATGCATATATGTGGTTTATTGCATTCTAAAAATTTTTTAAGTTCATCAATGATATCCGGCATATCCGGATCCGGATCCGGCCGGATATGGGCATATCCGGATCCGGATCCGGATCCGGTAGAAATTTGTATCCGGTCGGGCCCTACCCTACCCTATCTTGGGAACTGTTCGACCTACAATCAATATAAATACATCTTTAGAATCGCCAACGCGTGAGGAATCTAATTCCGTGCTCAAATCGCTTCCATAGTGACCATATAAAAAGTTCATTTTTTTCCATGGCGCAAATTAGGATTACCAAGCAACGTTGCGCAGATTACATAGAATGCAAATTCAACCAGAGCTCAAGCCCCTCTACAACTTTGGTCATGAAGCCCAAAACCCTCCGACGCATCTGTAAGAAGTTATGCCAGGATGCCTATAAGTCGGTTTCGTGTGGGGGCAGGCAGAGCACCTGTTACATGTATGAACCAGCTCATGTTTGTGTCAGATACTAATCGATATCCATAAAGGATCCACTGCCAGACATTGTGCTTCATGCAAGGAACTTCTTCTTGACGCAGATCAAAGTGAATCTGAGCTGCCTCCTCTTGAAATTGATGGATACTCTGAAAACATTGGCATGTTTCCGAGCGAAATTAATCGTGGTGGCTTATTTATCCCGAGTGCTGCCCCTTTTGGAATCTGTCTGAAGGCCTGGTTGGTGTTTTCTTGCATTCAAAGCTACCCTAGTCTCAAGAACAAGTTCCTTCACTGCGATTTTTACGGGCCATTGTTCGTTGAAACCATACATGTAACAACTCCGGGCCCACCTGGGGGGAGGGGGTTTCGCCCAGAGGGGGGTCCAAAATTTCAAAAAGCTCCAAAACGTTTTTTCAGTAAGGATGCTAACCCTCGCGGGGGGTGGGGGGCGGGGGTTGGCCTTTCCAGCAGGCAATAACCGCCCCCAAACCCCCTAATACATGTATGGTTAAAACCGTCTTGTTGCTGTTAGAAGAGGATTTCCAGTTGCTGGACATTCTCGTATCTGAGCTTTCCTGTCTGCAGAGTCACTCGTTCATCCGAATTCTTGACTAAATTGTTCAACTGCATGTGCAAAAACGTGGTCAAGAAGTTCACTATTTCTGGTATTAAGCCCTGTGCGCAAGCCAAGATAACAAAGTTTGGACGTAGTCGCTGACTCTAAGGAAAGATGCCTTTAAAATGGTCCTGCTTTCATGGTACAGTGTCTGAGCTATTATTTATGGTATTTCTGTGGTGATATAATCTATGTTTCCTGAAAATATACTGGGTGTTGCTCGACAATTGCTTCGTTATTGAGACCCTGCCCTATTGTATTGGCAGTTTGCTGTGCAATCACTCCAATAAATTAGCGCACTCATTGGATTACTACAGCCCGTTTCTAAGTTCAATGAATAAATAGATTTTTGCGAATAACTTCTTACAGATGCGTCGGAGGGTTTTGGGCTTCATGACCAAAGATGTAGAGGGGCTTGAGCTCTGGTTGAGTTTGCATTCTAATCTGCGCAACGTTGCTTGGTAATCCTAATTTGCGCCATGGAAAAAAATGAACTTTTTATATGGAAGCGATTTGAGCACGGAATTGGGTTCTTCACGCGTTGGCGATTCTAAAAATGTATTTATATTGATTGTAGGTCGAACGGTTCCAAAGATACGGCCCTTTGAAAGTAGGCCTACTGTGGAAACGGGCGTTGGGGTCGATTCGTGTCCAGTAGTTTTTAGTCGTCCATGGTACAGGGAGCAAAAAATTTCGGAACGAAAAAGATTTGGGGTTTAAGAATTCGAAGTCGAAGTCGTGCATAATCTGGACAAAGTGAATGGTAGGCTTGGAGACTTGAAGCGGTGTGCCAGCCAGCACTGGAGCGGTTTGAATTTGGCGCAAGTTCGAAGCGTTGCGGCGCTGCTACGGTTACGGTACGGTGCGGCTCGCACGCTCGCACCACTGCTCGTGCAGATTAGTTAGGGTCTGTCATAATAAAGTCTCATAAGAAAGATAATTAGTTAATTAATATGTGTATAGTTCATTTCTGACCTTCTCTGATTCCCCCCAGCTACACCTAACCTCATTAGAAATCTGGGGGATGTTTCTTTTGGGGGTATTCTGGTCTGCAGACCTGGCAACACTGCCGCACCCCTTGTGTAGGTGATTAATTAATGTCCGCCCTTTGTGCGTGCCGTGCGGCATTTTAGCGGGTCACTTAGCCCCGTAGGCAGCTTGCAGATTCGCGCTCTTCTTTCTCTTCGTCTTTCCAACCTATTATTCGCTATATTTTATCAAGTTAGACAATAAATCCGCCGCCAAGTAGAGCTAGAGGAGAAGGTATTATTGTGTTTATGTGAAGGGCCCAACGAATAATAAGGTTGTGAGTTAATTGGCTTTCCCCTAGGTCGGACGTTGCAGAGCCTGCCTCCATTGCTACTTACTTGCAGGCCTACTTCTGGTGGTTGTTGTAGTGAGAGAAAATGCAAGATCGATCAGTTGCTGGCAGTGACGAGGAGTCTCCGCCTCCCGGATCCTGTGCACGCAACTACGACGTCTTTGTTGCAACAAGAGAACAGCTCCGCTGCAAGTTCGTCGGCTGCTTCTCCGTCCCACAATCAAAAAGGAAAGAAAAAAAGGGGATAGATAAGGTTAAATAGAAGAGGAGGAGTAAACAAATGTGGGGATAGGGAGGGAGAGGAAGAGGAAGAGAGAAGAGGGGGAGAAGAGGAGAGGGGGAAAAAGAGCTGCAAAGGACTAGTGGATCTGACGCTCCTGTCCTGAGATATTGGCTTCCGAAAATCGGTCCCCTTAACTATGGGACCAAAATTTCAAAGTCTAATTTCTCGATTCATTCTCGGAATTGACCTAAAAATTGGGGTTTTAGAAAATCGCTTTAAGAAAACCTGTCAAATTTCATTTTCAGAAAATAAATTTTTTCGCCCCTTTTACTTTTCCCTACCTCGTCTGGAACCCCCAAACCTAGTTTTTTATTACAGAAAAATGTTGCGCTATCAGTTACCTACCGTTTAGTGTGAAGCATTGCATTACATTGCAAATATTTTTTGGGGTTGGGGGTTCCAGACGAGCTGAGGGGCGCAAAGGGGCGACAAAAAATTTTTTTCTGAAAACGTAAATTTGACAAAAGTTTCTTATAGCAGTCTAAAAGTTAGAGTTGTAAAAAAAATTTTTTTTTTGAAAGCCAAAAAAAAAGCTTTTTTTTTAAGGAAAATTTTTCATTTCGAAATTTTTTTTTTTTTCAAAATTTTTTCCTAGCATGAAATATAGCTTGTAGGAGATGCAAGGAAGCATCAGAAGCAACTGAAAATGCAAAAGCTGATACTTTGGTTCAAACATAGTGTTACAGCCTGAGAGTCTATATTCTACCTGCAGCATTGCTCACAGAGTGGCTGCTGCCCTTTAAAACCTATTTTTAGGCTTAGAATAGGCAAGAAATTGATAGAACTGCACTTCTAATGTATATCTGAGGCTAAATTCAGCGATTTTCCCCCAAA